>CALNHX010003823.1:0-140978 GCA_940337035.1 Agriotes lineatus | reverse complement strand
GAACATGCCTCCACGTGGCATCAGAAGTGAGTTGCTGAACATCTGCAACTCTGTTGCACACAAAGGTTTTAAGAAGATTTGGACTGGTTTTCAACTATCCTAGCACTATTGTGGAATCTTTCCACAAAATAATTCTAGATATGGGCAAATCAAGTGCCTTTATGACTTGCACGGAGAGTTTACTTAGAAGAACAGCTCCGCAGAGCTCGAGCTTCGGAATTGTCAAGGGCTTCAAAGGGGCTACCTTGGCCTTGGAACAGAGAAGGTGCACTTGTACTTCCCCTTCCTGATTCTTGGAACGGAGGTATATCGACGAACCGTAACCATTGTTGGAAACATCGCAGAAACCATGGAGTTCTATCTCAATCACGCGACGACAGAGGACGTGACGAGGAATTGCTAAATCATTGAGCATGAGAAGATCACGCCGATATGTACACCATTTTTCTTGTATGGCGTTGGGAACGGGTTCATCCCAATTCAACTTTTCCATCCAAAGTTGTTGCAAAAGAACCTTGGCACCCATGGTGCATGGACTTAGCAGACCCAGCGGGTCAAATATCTGCGATATTTCAGACAAGATGCTACGCTTGGTAGCCTTACTACTTGTAGAATTTGAAATATTGAACATCAGATGATCGCTTTTAAAGGACCAAATCAAACCAAGGGTGCTTGTGTGCTCATGTGCACTGAAATCAAGAACACCAGGATGCAAATCGGAGTCTGGGATTCCATCGAGAACTTCTGGAGAATTAGAAATCCACTTTCTAAGTTTGAAACAGCCTGAATCAAGAATCTTATTCAAGTTTGAACAGATAATACGCGCTTTCTCAGGAGTGTCGGCACCTGTCAGAAGGTCGTCGACGTAGAAGTCCTCCTTTATCACTCGAGAGACTTCGGGATTTGAAGCTGCACATTCGATGCCCAATTGGGTCAAACATCTAATGGCAAGAAAAGACGCTGAAGCGGTGCCATAAGTAAGTGTATTCAATTCGTATGACAGAAGAGGCTCAGTTGGAGATGATCGCCAAAGGATTCTCTGAAGGGGCCTATGGTCAGGATTCACCAGAACCTGACGATACATTTTCTCAATGTCGGCTGATACAGCGTACAAATGCTTGCAAAAGCGAACAAGAATGAAAAATAAGTCTTGTTGCACGGTTGGGCCAACCATCTGAATACTGTTCAGAGATTGCCCGGAAGTGGTTGCTTGGGAACCATTGAATACAACTCGGAGTTTAGTTGTCAGGCTTTCCTCTTTTAAGACTCCGTGGTGGGGTAGATAATAGGATATCTCGTTTGAATTAGGGTTTGAAACGGACATGACCTAATTCAGAATATTCATTCATGAAACTCGAATAGCGATTGGACAAGTCAGGGTTCGCTTGTAACCGCTTCTCTAATGATAAGAATCTTTTCTGAGCGATTTGCAATGAATCACCCAATACCTCTACAGGTTCCTTGAGAGGGATAGAGACAACGAATCGACCATTCGCTTCTCGTTGCGTATTTTGCACGAAATGTGCCTCACAGGCGTTCTCTTCATTTGTGCGGACCTTTTCCTCTGGGTAATGTTCGAGTTGCCAAAACCTAGCAATGGGGTCAGAAGCATCCTCGATCGTGCCAAGATTGCACTGTACAGGGTACGCAGAAGGGGGGCCTGTAGGGCCAGAAACAATCCAACCAAAACGAGTCTTTTGGAGGATGGGAAGATTTGGGCCTAGACCAATTTGTCCAATACAAAGGAGCTGCCAGAAAATGGGCAAACCAATCAGAATGTCGATGGTGCCCGTTTGGTCGTAGGACAGATCTGATAACTTGATGTTATCAGGAACCTTGAAGCTGTTTCGCTGGACGCGAAAACTTGGGGATGTACCTGTAATCTCATCGAGAACAAGACAGGATAGAGCAATACTGTATGAGGTGTGAGGGGCTTGCAGCTTAATATCACACCTAGCCTTGATTTGAGAAGTAGCTTTACTTAAGCCAGAAACAGTAACGTTGACTTCGCGAGTTGGAAGCTTCAACCTTTTACACAAATCTGAACGTATGAAGTTCGATTGGGAACCGGAATCCAGCAGGATTCGCACAACCTGAGGCGTACCATCATCAGCGATGAGTTTAGCGGTAGCCGTAGGTAAGAGTACCTGAAAAGCATTCGAACAGAATGCCGAAATCGATTAGTTTAGTTCAACAGGGGTTTCTGCCGACATCGCAGATCCTGGTTGACTAGAAGAAGCATTTTGAGGTTTATCCTCATGAAGAAGTGTGTTGTGCCTTGATTTGCACTTTCTACACGTATATTTGGAGCTACAGCGGCTCGCAAGGTGACCCTGAGTTAGGCAATTAAAGCATACACGGAGCTCTTTTGCCTTTGAATTTCTGTCAAGAGAAGACAGCTTGACAAACTTATCACATTTGTACAATGGATGAGATCCTTTACAAAGTGGACACAAAGGGGTACCTGACACAAATGATTTTGAATGTACCTTGGAAGACTTTTCGGGTACAAGCTTAATATTTTTTACTTCCAGAGTTTCTAGAAGATTTGCTGTGTTTTGTAGAAATTCCTTGAACTCGTCAAGATTAGGCAGATCAGAACTTGACCGGTTTCTAAGGACCTCCCATTCACGGAATGTCGTGGGGTCCAGTTTTTTAGAAACGACATAAATCAGAACAACATCTAGAAGCTCGCTTTTGGTTGCTAATGATTTGATTGCTGCAAAATGTGTGAATAACATATCGCTAATCGTACGTAATTTAGTTGCAGATTCCTTACTGCACGATTCAAGTTCGAATATAGCATTGAGGTGGTTATGAATCAGAATTTTTGGATCATTGTAACGATTACACAATGCATCCCAAGCTAGAATATAATTACTCGCAGTAAACTCTAAACTTTTTATAATTTGGCTTGCATCACCCTGTAAACTAGCCTTTAAGTAATGCAGTTTTTGAATATTAGTTAGCGTTTGATTCTCATGAATTAAACTAATAAAAATCTCACGAAATTCCAACCACTCTGACACGTTCCCTGAATATTTGGGAATGGAGATGGTAGGAAGGCGTACAGCTCGATTATTGCAATGCGAACTGCAATTTGAATGCGTTAATCTCACGCTACCATTAGGAGATCCAGAACGATCTGGTGCAACATCAGACTGTTTGTTGTATTCATTAATCAAACATTCAGCTTGTGAAATTGCAAGAAAATAAGAGTCTTCAAATTCGACTTGTTGCTGCATTTCAGATTCTGTATCCTTACTGGTGTCTAAAATTTGTTCATGAACCGCATAATATTCTGATAACACGGTGGCTATAGCATCCAATCTTTTCTGCAATTGAACAATCTGAGCGCTAGATAAGAATTGATCTTCATCATAAATTGTTTGCAAAGATTGCACGTAATTTGCGAAACGCGTAAGCTTGCCCTTGATAGAGCCACGTGCTCTTACAAGCGGATCCATAATTGTTGAAATTAAAACAGTTTAACAGATAGAACTAACTCTCGTACGCCCCTGGTACGGAATTTTGTTTACAACGCAAGACAGCTTTGATAACGACGCGAGAATCTTGGCGCTAACGACGCAGAAAACGACCCTGGTACAACGCGAGATGATTAACTTGTGACTGATTCGACTGCAATATGAAACATGCAGGGGATATTGTAGTCACGAATCAAACGAAATAGCTTGGCATTTCACGCAATTAAAATGTTTATATGACTCATAAACCATTTGTTTACGCAATAATACGCAGCTGAAATTATGCACACACAGACACAGCTGATAGAAAACCAAATTCATGCATAGGAAATCACAAAAAAGGGAATTAAGCTTACAGGCTTACATTGATATTGTTGCATGTGCCGCCTTTTTCGTTTCTGTGGTTTGAACTGCCGTCTCGTCTGCAGCTGCATGCACACCTGCACGTTGCCGCGAGACTCGGCGTTTGGCTATCTCGCTCTCACGTTGATAGCAGCGTATGCTGTCTTCCTTCCTCTCGTTCCTCTCGTTAGGGACGAATTTAACACGATTGAAACTGCGTTGTACTTACTTGCCTTGTACAACTGCGAATCCGGGCCGATGATCCATGCGGCACGAAGGAACAATGTTGCTGCTTTTCCGGGCTCGTACTAATCCGGATCGATGGACCAATGTTGGGGAGCCTCTCAGTTTTCCGTTATGTTTGGAAAATTCCTGATTGCTAGCTCGCCTTGGACGTTAATGGACTGTATTGATTTTCTTTACTAAATAATGCACTCGTTGAAAGCAAAGTAAGTAATTTATTGCCATAAATTAACACACAAACATTTGAACATTTAAACAAAGAATTGGCTTTCGCGGAGCTGACTCCTTCGCATGCAGCCTCGTCGACAGATGGAAGTTAAGTGAAGCGGCGAGGCGAAGGCCCGCTCAAGTTCTAGAATGCGCATAGTAAATACGCCACTGCAAGCGAGGCGGCACAATTTTATGAAACACTTAACAGTTACCGTCTTAATATTTAAACAACAAATGCCTCATAATTCACGTTACAGATACTTGCAGGAGTTTACAGCACTAGAAAACACCAAATTCAAATTTAGTATCAGGAGAAGCTACAAATTTTTGTATAGTAGAACGACAAGGGGCTCGAATCAAATATCGTCTGCCTAATTCATAGCCTTTCGGAGATGAGAACCTCCAAGCAACACACATTCGTATGGTCATTTCTGACCATCTTGGAGACTTAAGACCATAATGGTGTATTTGATCTGAAATGATGAATATAGCCCTAGGATTATTATTGTTTGCATCTTCTTGAAGGGTTTCTAATTTCTTCGAAACATTTATGTAACGGTCAAAAAAACTGTAAATTTTGAAGTTTCTCATTAATTATTTCATTCTTTTTAAACAGTAATGCATTTTCTCTCTGCAACTGTGTTATCTCACCACACTGAACATTAACTTGTACTGCAACATCATTTTTCTATAAAAATAATTTACTGATGTATGTATTTAAAACTAATAAAGAAATATTTGCCGACTGACTGTTTAACTGATTATTTAAGTGTTCAATTTCAGATTTGTACTTGTCACACAGTAAGGTAAGTTCCTGATTTTTAGTTATTAAGGACTGACTTTCACAAGGAACCTGAAAGTCCTGTTACAAGGAGAAATGGGGATTCAAAATTAAAAAACAGATTTATTTCTTTACCATTCGGGATTTATTGCTTGGAATAGGCACAGGAGCATGTGGAACGGAAATAGGAGGGGGCATTAGATCTAGATTAAAATATAAATATAGTAAAAGCATGGTTTTATCGTGCATATCTTACCTATTTTCTTAATTTTTATAATCGCATTCTTTTTCAAGTTTCGTCTGCCTCGTGAATCAAGAAAATATTCAGTGGCAGCGAAGTGCAATGAACACACCTTTGATCTCTCACTAGGAGGTTCAAAGTCAACTTAAATAGAAATTACAACTTGAAGTTACTAATTTATCATACATTTATCTGTTCGTTGACAATAACTAAATAATATAGTCACATATAATCTCATAAGAGCATTAATTCTTTCCGGAAATTTTTTTGAGTGCGTTCCAACAACGTCGTATTAATTTGCCCGAGCGGGACGCGAGGGCAAATTAGGACGTTGTTGAATGCACGAAAAATAATTTACGGATGTGAATTAATGCTCGAATTGAGATTCGGTAAGAAAATCGTAACGACACAAACCCTAAAAAGAAGTAATGTCTACCTACAAAAAATTTCCAAGACATTTTTTTGTTGTCTTGGATACGGCTCGTGAACTAATTTTTCTATTGGTCATTAATGAGTGTCGTACGATTTTCACATATAATCTCATAAGAGCATTAATTCTTTCCGGAAATTTTTTTGACTGCGTTCCAACAACGTCGTATTAATTTGCCCGAGCGGGACGCGAGGGCAAATTAGGACGTTGTTGAATGCACGAAAAATAATTTACGGATGTGAATTAATGCTCGAATTGAGATTCGGTAAGAAAATCGTAACGACACAAACCCTAAAAAGAAGTAATGTCTACCTACAAAAAATTTCCAAGACATTTTTTTGTTGTCTTGGATACGGCTCGTGAACTAATTTTTCTATTGGTCATTAATGAATGTCGTACGATTTTCATTTGAAATTAAATTTCTATCACAAGCCGCTACCAATGCAGAAAGGCTTAATTTTAAATCGAAGCCTATTTGCTATGAAATTTGAAAATTATAACCAGCCGCTGTTAACATAATTAGCAATGGAAATTTGTCCAAATGTTTATGCAAGATTTTTATCCACCACATCACTGGTACCTTTCATATTTTCCCCTTGCGTGATAGACTTTATCCAGCTACAAAAATTTTCCATATTTGATGGAAACTCGTGATAGGAATAATTTTTCCTATCCCTATTTCCACACGAAGGAATACAACACGACATTTTCAAAAATATTTCACAGAAACACAAGTTTTCAAATTTGAAACGTCAAATTGTGTCAACTAGCGCCAATGGGCAAAATGTGAACTACTGCAATGAATGTCAAACCAGGTTAGCTGGCAGGCTTTGTTTATGTACGCAGCACGGTGTAGGCGACGCCTCTCACATTTGGATTTGACTTCAAATATGGCCGGCGAGTTTCCAGCCCTCGGAATGATGTGGACGAAGAAAAAATAATATTAGGTTTCTAGAAGGTTAACCATTACACAACTAATACAGTAATAGCAGGCAGGTACAAATATTACTGTACTAGTCGTGTAATGGTTAATTTTCTAGACTCAAAATAGCTTTGAAAATTTGACTTTCTTGACGTTTTCAGGTAGAATAATTTTCTATAATTTTTATTCTCAACGTCAAAAGAATGCATATATGAGCAACTGGTTGCAATAGATTTCATATTGACACTAGTGCTATTATGAAACTGTAGAACCTTGTACATTTAAGTAAATTTATTTACCATAAAAATTAATGCCTCAAAATTACAGAAAATCTTGTATGCAACATGTTACAAGATTAGTGTTTTTCACACATAACGTTTTGCCCAACTCGCTAGCCCTCGCAGAGCAAATTTGACGTCTAGTGTGAAAAACACTTTCCAGGGCCGCGCCAAGCCAGTGTGCAATGAGTGCACCGCATACGGGCGGCCAAATTCAGGGGCGGCCAAAAAGGTTTAAAAATTATATAAGTACAAATTACAACAACAAAAATTTAAAATGTTCAATTTTTTTTACTTTACAAACTTTAGAAGTTCAAAAATATGTACCTATATAGGTATAAAAAATGTTTATTGCGTAAATGAACACCTGATAATATGGTTACATGGATTATTGTTTAAGTAAATTCTAGAAGTTAGTTTTTATTCCGTGGTGGCTAATTGTTAAACGAAGCCAACTTGAAGGAACGCTTTCCATGCATCTTTATGCAATGATTACAAAAAAGCCGGATATTTATCAGAAGCAACAAAACGTGACTTTTCAGAAAACTGGCGGCTGGCGGCTTTTATTGACTGTGAAACATATCGTATTTATGAAGTAGGTATTTATATTATTTTTGATCGGGGTGTCGGCGATCTCTTTTGTCGGTAAGTACCTAATTGTTTAAAGCTGATTTTAAGAAATATAATATTATATGATGCTTACATTAATGCTGTGGTAATATGGGTGCAATGATAATTATTTGGTCATTTAATTTTTGAATTGGCTGCAGAGAAGATCGAGTAGAGAAAATTAATTTTGTGAGTGATTATGTTTTGAAGAAAGTTGAAGAAAAGTTATAAATGTGGTAAGTACCTATATACATATCAATCATATATCAATCAATACACAGATAGTTACCTACATATTCTTAAATTGTATTAAGTAATAAAATTGTTATAATTTTTCTAGAACAGAAAAACGAAAAGGCTGTCGGGTTTTCAGTATCGAAAACAAAGTCTACAAAAAAAGAAGAAAAGAAAAAACTGGCCAATACTTTAGAAAAATATTTGAAGCCAGAAAATGTGTCAGCGGAAGCATTAGAATCAAGCTCTAGTTCTCTTTCCGGGCCACTTAATGAGCCGTGCGTCCAAGAAGTCGAAATGGAAATTATGAGGGAAGATTTCGAATATGGGGAAGAGAAGGTAACTTGATCTGACTCGGAGTCTCCAAAACCAGAGAGAAGAGAAGTTGGTGACGCTGAAGAAGCCAACACGTCATCCTCATCAAGGCTTTCTGAACTAAAGATATTTGGCTGCTCATCAGATTCACAGCAGTCGCAGGAGGACACAGCAACCTCAGATGATCCTGGAGAGTGGCCTGAGATAATATCAACAACATTAACAAAAATTTTAGTGGAAAGAGGGCCTGTTCAGGTAACGCAATTTAATTTCCCAACTAATGAAAATGGTCGAAAGTTTTCGAAAAAATATTTCTACCGTTCTCTTCCAAATGGAGAAGAAATTAATAGACCGTGGTTAGTTTATTCAATAAAAAATAATGCAGTTTATTGCTTTTGTTGTACAATATTTGGCAAAATTAAAAACAATTTTCCGCAAAAGGAAGGTGTTTCTGACTGGCAGCATTTGTCACTATTGATTTCAAGGCACGAAAAAAGTGATACAATGCAAATGTTAAAAATCAGTTAGAACTTATAAAATTGTTATCAAAAGAACAAACTGTAAACCAGACGCAACTACGTTTGTTGAATGCAGAAGCAAAGCACTGGCATGCTGTGATTGAGAGAATAATTTTAATAATACAATATTTGTCACGACAGTGTCTTGCTTTACGCGGGCAATCTAATAAATTATTTGAAAGCAATAACGGTAATTTTTTAAAAGCTGTTGAGATGATCTCAAAATTTGATTCTGTTATGTCAGAACATGTGCTTCGGACTCAAAAGTCACAAAAAGATGAAACACCAATGGTAAATTATTTAGGGGACAAAATTCAGAATGAAATAATAGATGTCATTGGTAACAAAATCAGAAATAATATTTTGGATTTAATTAGAAAATGTAAATACTATTCTATCATTCTTTACTGTACACCGGATATTAATCATATCGAACAAATGACTATAATTTTTAGATTTACAATGTTGAATGAGTCCTCAAAAAAAAATGAAATACGCGAGCATTTTATAGAATTTTGTCCTATTAATGATTCAACTGGAGTGGGTTTCAGTGATTTTTTAATGAATTTACTTTCAAAGTTGAATTTAAATATTTACGACATGCGTGGCCAAGGGTACGATAATGAGGCAAATATGCCCGGCAAACATAATGGATTGCAAAAAAAAAAAGAAATAAATCCGCGATCATTTTTTGTGCCGTGCACAGCAAATACATTAAATTTAGTAGTGAACGATGCTGCTAAAGTTTCTTTTGAGACTTCTGGTTATTTTGATATAGTTCAAGAATTATTTGTTTTTTTTTCTGCGTCGGTAAAAAGATGGTCAATTCTAAGAAAACACACAACAAATTTAAATTTAAAACCACTTAGTGATACACGGTGGTCTAGTAGAATAGACGCTGTGAAGCCCCTGCGTTACCAAATTGGGCAAATATATGATGCATTGGTAGAAGTAATTGAAGATCATTTATCCGTACAAGACCACAGTGCTTCGCATCAAGCCAAATCTCTGGCATTAAAAATTCAGAGTTATAAATTTTTGTGCTCAACAATTACTTGGTACAATATTTTAATCAAAATTAATGTTTTGAGCACGATGATGCAAAATCCTACTATAAATATAAAAACTTGCTTAGAGCATTTTAAAAATTTGTTAGATTTTTTTCTTAGCTCTTCGATCAGATGAAGAATTCAATAATGTTCTTACTGACGCTAATACACTTGCGGATGAACTCGGTATTGAACCTAATTTCCCTGCTGTTCAGTCTGTTAGACCACGAAGAAAACCCAGACAATTTGATTATGAACACAGTGATGAACCAATTATTGATCTAAAAAATTATTATAAAGTTAACGTTTATTTTAATATATTAGATCAAACTTTATCGTCTTTAAGAGACAGATTTGAGGGAATAACAAGATATGATACTATGTTTGGATTTCTCTATAATATGTTTGATTTAACGGAAAACGAGCTATTACAATGTTGTAAAGATTTACATCTTCATCTAACTGTAGATTCTAGAAAGGAATCATATGTAGATGGAATAGAATTATTTGAAGAGATAACATCTTTAAAATTATATCTTAAACCTACTTCAGCTGAAAAGCATCAGTTATAGCCCCAGTCCATTCTTGAATATATTTTTGAAAATCAGCTCATAGCATCATTTCCAAATATGTCAATAGCTCTTAGAATATTACTCACGTTACCAGTTTCAGTTGCGTCTGGTGAGAGATCTTTCTCCAAACTAAAAACTATTAAAAATTATATGCGATCCACAATGTCACAAAACAGATTAAATAATCTGTCTATAATAGCAATAGAAAGCGACACGATAGATTCCATCGATTTAGAATTAGTAATTAAAGAATTTGCGGAGAAAAAAGCTAGGAAAGTTGCTTTTTTATAATTTTCTGAAATTTTGTTGTTTTTTTATTAATTTTATTCCACAATTTTTTTTGTAAATTTTATTGTTAATAAAACTTCTTTAAAATTTCTGTTTTTCACTTAAATTAATTTGATTTTTACAGTTAAACTAGGTATGTACTACATAAAATTTATATTTTACAACAAAAATGTAAATTTTGGGGCGGCAAATTTGGCTCTGCACACAGGCGGCCATTGATGCTGGCGCGGTCCTGACACTTTCATTTTGCGACTTGATACATAATAGTTATTTAGACTACAATTGTTAGAAGTGCAACTTTCTTTCACAAGTGTGGAGGGTTGTTAAACCAGGCGCAGCCGAGTTTAATATTCCACACACATGAAAAATAAGCACGCTAACGCGTGTTGTCTATAACTTATAACTTTTTTAAAAAATTTCATTAATAGTTATTTAACCAACAAATTAATGTATTAATAAAGGCGATTAATTTTTAATCGCCCATTAACAAACCAGTTGATTACAAATTTTTTTCGTTGACGGCAAAATCTTTTTTGTAGCGAAAAATTTTATTAATACAACTAACCTCCATGCAAAATATCATCAAAACGTCAAAATCACAAAAACAGTTAATTAATGAAAAAGAGTGTATTAATCAAAAACAGTGTATTAATAGATCTATTAATCCATCCTTTTTTTAAAAATAATTAATTAATGAAAAAGAGTGTATTAATCAAAAACAGTGTATTGATGACGTCTATTAATAAATCCTTTTTTAGGAAAAATAATTCATTAATATTGAAACTAACAAGCGGCCAACGAAAAATATTCATATCCAAGTCTATTTTGTATAGAATTTTATTTGCCTTCATTTTAGTCAAGTGCGTTGGTCAGTTCTGCTAACTAAGGAAACGTCTTTATTTATTAAAATCTGTAATTTGTTCACGTCAAAATAAAACTAGAAATGAATAAACGAATAAATAATTTGTTTCTAAAATCGTTCATTCCTAAATTAAAAGCAAAGTGTCACTTTTTTTCACTGGGTGAAGAAAGTGCCACTTCACACACTGAAATGAGTTAAAAAGACAACTTTTTTTAAATGAAATTTTAAAAATAACTATTTGAAAGTATATTGAAAGAATATCTACTTACTACACATGTACCTACTTATAGCCGTTTTGAAACTAGACGATATGCTACATTTTAGAATATAGAGTAATTTCAGGGGCTTGGGTTGCCATTACTGGAATCTAGTTATAAATTTAGTTCCACTACGAAATGGCATACAGTAATAAAAGCATTAAATAATTGTAGGTTATGTTACAGATTGGTTAAGAATCAACAGTAATTACATAAGTGGTGATAATTTTTTGATAATTTTAAGTAGATTCGCGAAGTGGACGAAGGCCACGAGTGGGATTTCTTAATAACAACAAAGATGAGTGATAATCTAGTTAAAATTATTTAAAAAAAACTATTACCACGAATGTAATTCGGCGTGGTTATTTTTTAAACAGTGCAAGTTGTAGATAGAGTTTGATGGAGCTTTCAGATGAGTGTCCTGTTATTTTTAACAACTGCTGCTCACCTACTCCACTTTTAGTTAGTTGTGTTACAGCAAAAGAACGATTTGAATGGTTTGTGAAAAAATCTGGTGTGATACACGCACAGAATTTCCTTTTACAGTGATCTTATAATTGGGCAAAAATTTTATTTTAAATTTTTAAGCATTTGTCAAAAATTTACAAAAATTACAAATTCTACAAAAACGGTGCAAAATAGAACGTTAGGTAAAGAGACAAATTTTCTCTACAATTTTAAGCTGAATTCAAAAGTGTAACAATATACCGGGTGTTCCGTTTAAAATAGGAGTTAATAAAAAAAATAGAAAAAAAAAACAAAAGAAACCCATTTTAGAAGTATTCACTTGGAAAATCATGCTGCTGTGAACACTTTCTGTGCTTCGTTTGAAATCGAGGCCCAGAAAGTGAAACACTTTCTATTCGTCCATAAACGCTTTGCCCAACTGCCAGTTAATAATTTTTGACAAAACCAGGTTATTCGTGACAACCAAATTGGGCGTTTTGTATTATTTTTAGTAGTAAATTATGTACTGTTAAATAGTTTTTAAACTTATTTAATTAAACTCGTACAAAAATCGAGTGTATAATACGCATAGAAAGTTATTTGCGGACTTGCAACCATGCCTACCGTCGGGTTGCAAACATGATACAAAGACTAGAAGATATGACATTGCGCATGCTTCCCCCACCAGTCATTAGCTCCGTGACGTCAAGTGGTGACATGCCATCGTTGTTTTGACGGCTATATCCTATATTCTCCTGTGTTAGTTTTTAGTTTTTTGGCAATTAATTTACAAACAATGCGGTGTGCAGTTCGTAGTTGGAGCGCTAATAATAATTTAAAAATTATTGGACCAAATTTACAGTTTTTTCACTTCCCTAAAGAGGAACCTAGGCGTAGTGTTAAGTGTAAATCGTTGTTGTCGTGCTGACCATTTCAACGCTGATAATTCTCAGATTTGTTCTACTCATTTCAAAGACGAAGATTACGTTCGAAACACGAATTATTGGACTATAAGCCCAAAAATTATCGCCAATTAAAGAAAAATGCTGTACCTAGTGTAAATATCCCGAAGTCAAAAGCTTCGTCTTCAGAATGCAGTTAACAGTTTAGAAAATTATACATTAATATGTTATTACATATTTATGTTTCATTTAACCCACTCATTATCCCATTTGAAGCCTGTAAGTAGATACAATGAGAATATCATATTTGCGGCTACTACCAAAGTCACATTTGAAAATCACATGATATCCGACTAAATGAAATTGCATTTGTTTCATACTGTTCGGAAAATACGACTTTACGTCATTAATTTGAGTACGGAAAGTGGAACATTACATCATAAGGCCGGAAAGTGTTGCTAGGTAGCTGCTGAATAATATGTTGGTGTCACTGTAAGTTTATGTCAAATTCGAGGTTATCAGGTTAGGTTTTGCGTCAGTTTGTGTCAAAACTGATGCAAAACATAACCTGATAACCTCGAATTTGACATAAACTTACAGTGACACCAACACATTATTTTCAAGATTAGCAGGTTAGGTTTTGCGTCATTTGTGTCAAAACTGATGCAAAACCTAACCTGCTAACCTTGAATTTGACATCGATTTACAGTGCCACCAACATGTTATTCATACGTTTGAATTTCCACAGCCGCCAGTAAACAGTATAAAATAAAACATTGTACGATACACGGCCGTAAATAGCTATTTAAGTAACAAAGCATATAAGAACCTATTGACATTTGAGGTAGGCAAGTACAAGCCAAGGCGAAACCGAGGCTTGTGGCCTGCCGAAAATATTAATAGACGATAGGTACATTCCGAGTTATCTTATAATATTTTTTCCGCTGCTTATCAAAATGTTCCTAGATTTTTGAAAAAATCGTTTGGTTTGTCACCTGCCTCCAGGATTAATTTTCGTGAATCGTATTACCTGTGAGTGTCACATGTCACAAAAACACTTCCAATTACATATAAACAAAACGTGTAAGTCTGTATCTTGCGCTGTTAGTTTTATTATCCTAGGAACTTAACAATAATATTAAGTGCCGTTGTCAACGGCGAGCAGCAAACAAATATAATCACCGACTTACACGTTATGTAACTAAGGCTCTAACACTAACTTACATGATCAGCAGCGGAAAAATATGATTAAATTACTCGTTTAGAAATTCCCGACTCGGCCCGTTCCTCGCCTCGTCTGTAAACATCTAAACTCGTATTTTAATCAGTCATTTTCCGGCCTTATAACGTAAATAACTATTCATTTACCAAGATTTGCATCAACAGGCCTCATTTAATCAACAATCAACAGTAATGTACAATTTTACGTAATAAACTCATACAGTCACGGTTGTTGACTGTCACCGCGTGACGTCATGCGCAAAGTGAACGATTTTAAAACACGGGAATGTCATATCTCTGTTTCCTTGTATCATGGGTTGCAAACGATCACTCGGTGCATCAAATTCTACTTTCTGTGCTTATTATACAAATAACTATTTCGACGATTGACATCTAAAGTAGATTTTTATAACTGTTATTTGACAACAGAAAGTTGACATTCGCCGATGAGCGAGCTTTTTCAGCATTTTGCCGCTCGCCGAACGTGTTGGGTTTCTGCGTGAGCAAAATATAGTAGGTGTGAACAACATTTCTTTTCATCTAGTATGGCTATGAAATACTTCCTAATTTATGAATGCAACTATAAGTTACTTAAAAAGCACATGCCAAGTTTGACATTTAAGCACAAACGCAGTTGCATACATAAATTAGGAACTATTCCATAGCCATACTAGATGAAAAGAATTTTTGTTCGCACTAGCCATGTGAGTGTGAGGATGTTCCTTGACAACGCTAGTCATTTGTTAAAATAATCGCTTCACATGTCATAGACTATGCGAGTAGTTTTAAATTTATTGTCAATTGATATTTTTAATAAAATGAAACAATATGATTATTTTCGCCTTAATAATATGCTCAGTCGTCGAAAAAATTGTATGTATATTTCTGTATTTTGAGCTGGAATGACGTAGGTATTGGTAAAACGTTCATGGCAAACAATGTGAGCTCTTGAAACAAATAACGTCCCGCTGAATTCTAGTATTTGTAATTTTCTACCTAGAAGTCGATTGTAAATGAACTAATCTTGTGCCACTTTATTTCGCTCAGACTTCGCCATTGGTTTTATATTTCGCCTGTTTCAGATGACCAGTGCCTCCGCCAAGTCGGTTATAGGGTTTTTAATCACATGCAAACAATTAACTACTTATACACAGTTTCGACATTTAAGATCCTAAAATTACTTGGGAATCTACGCGCGAGTTCTGGAATAGCTATTTACGATATTAAGCCGGTAGGTAAGCATTACCGATCCTATACAGATTGTGTTAGGACAATTTCAGATTCTCGTACTCCCTGCAAAATTCTCGTATTTCCCGCAAAATTCAGTTAATTTAGAATAAGTTTATATCAAGACAACTAGCGATACCTTCTATTTCACCCGTCGCATGACTGCAGAGTTCTACAAACATAATGATTTCTATTTTGTCGCCTTGCTTTTTATAAACTGGCTTAGGTGTTTCAACTAACTAGCCTGTACGGGACGTTCTATATTACGTTTTGGGACTTTTTGCTTAGCCAGTTGTGGCATTGCTTGCAACAAACTTCGGCGCTGCTCAGACGGTTGCAAGCGACAGGTTTTAACTTGTTCTTAGCCTACGTGACGATCCGCCCGTTCGCCGTTGGAAAATATATTGCAATACGCATAGAACATCTACGTGTAGGAGCGAACTAGCGAGTGACGGCTTTTGCTGCTCGGGCCCCGTCGAAATTCTCTTGTTATTTGTGGCAAACCCGAAATTTATTTGTGCTCTTCTTTGACAGTTACCAAACAGGCTGCAAACTAGATGGAAGCTTAATTAATCAGAACAGTCCTTTTGTGTGGGGTGGTTTCCAATTTGGGGTCGTGTAGAGGTTGGCACCCAACAATCTTCCATTGTATGCTGCTGTAGTCCTACGGAAATACACCCTGTGATGGATTTAAACAAGAGAGGTTCAAATGTGCTCAATTACCAAACGGGGCGCAATTTTCGTCGTGCTCGCCCCCTCCCCCTGCACGTCGTTTAGAGGATCTATAACCAGCAGCCCTTCGTACAGGAGATTTCACCCCCCAATGTCGTTGTTGTAGCAATAATTTCGTGGCACACCGTCTAAACCAGCTCCCATCAACATCAACCATTAAGGGTGTTTTTGCTGTATGACGCCCTCGTCGGTCCCGTCGTTGCTTTTGCAATTCAACCTCCCTAGCACTACAAGGTATTGTGACGTAGTTTTTAATGGTGATACGCTCTGACAAACATTTAGTGGTGCAGTTTGATTATTCATACTATTGGTGTGAGTAGCATAATTTAAATGTAACCTGTGACTATTTATAGCATGGATTGTTTAGCTTTCGTGCACAAGATTTGGGGGAGGTAACAGTTGTATCTTGGTCAGCGAGTGAATTTGGTAATACTAAATATAGAATTAACGGTTGTGCTTGTTGTCTATTTGAGGACTCCCATGTAAGTAAATACATAGGTATATTTAATATTACCAAATGGGTCGTGCCTGTACATACATATTTAATTTTAATATATTCAAATTGATTTAAATCCTTTGTAACCGGGCGTCGGTTAGAAGATTTGAATTTCGGTTAACGCGCGCGTGAGAGTTGACAATGGTCAAAACGCCGGGGGGTTGCTTCTTGGGAGGCAAATTTAGTCGGGTGCCTAGCAGCAAGGTGAACGGTCGAGTCGTGGGGCTAGTTGGCTCAATTTAAGCAGCTGCGAACCCAGTGTCCTAAACTTTGTGCTTTCCAATAATTAAGCGCGGGCCCACATTAGTTTTGTGTTTTGTATAAACCACTCGAAAGAAGTAAAACGTTCCCCGTGAGTGCATTTTGCGCGGGTGCAACCAAGCCAAGATAGCGTTTGTAACGGTTGTCAAGTAGAATAGCGAGGGCGTAGGAATATCTCTTGGAACTCAGCTGCGCCTACGGGTTCAAGAGAGGGAGAGAGAGCGAGCGATTTGGCGGCAAGTCATCCTTTAGCGAGGGCATTCTCAGGGCCGATAATAAGACGCGTCGCCTCTGGCCGATCCCGGAGCCCTTGCCTTGTTAGCCGAAATTACACTCCAGGCGAGCAATAAAACCATCATTCAATAGCGACATATGAATTTGGAAAACCCTCTATACTATAACAACGCCAATTGTGAAAGCTAGATTACCTGTAGAAGAAAGTAAGAGCGAGACAAATTATTTAAAACTTATGTGTGTTGCTCGCTACATGAGAAAGCGAAAAAGAGATAGAAAAAAAAGTTATTTAAGTTATATGTTTGGAATGGTCATGTCAGGTCAGGAACCGAATTTCAGTCACGTGACACTTCCGGTTTTCGAGAAATCACGTGATATCCGTCCGTCCGGGACGCTGGTCCGTCCGGGACGCTGTTTCAGCAGCCAAACCGTAAGAGATAGAGAAAAAAGTTATTAAAGTTATATGTTTGGAATGGTCATGTCAGGTCAGGAACCGAATTTCAGTCAAGTGACACTTCCGGTTTTTGAGAAATCAAGTGATTTCCGTCCGACCGGGACGCTGGTCCGTCCGGGACGCTGTTTCAGCAGCCAAACCGTAAGAGATAGAGAAAAAAGTTATGAAAGTTATATGTTTGGAATGGTCATGTCAGGTCAGGAACCAAATTTCAGTCACGTGACACTTCCGGTTTTCGAGAAATCACGTGATTTCCGTCCGTCCGGGACGCTGTTTCAGCAGCCAAACCGTAAGAGACAGAGAAAAAAGTTATTAAAGTTATATGTTTGGAATGATCATGTCAGGTCAGGAACCGATATTCAATCACGTGATTTTAAAAAATATTATTGTTTTTATTTAATACGCGTTCTATTTGAAAAACGCTCTTTTTTGTTTTATTAAATGAGACATTTGTCTCACTGGTTGCTAGTATCCCATAATAAGTCAGTGTGTTATATTATTGCGCTCCAGTGCTAGCCCACTTTGTACAGTGTAACCCAAAGGTAAGTATTCTCCACCTGCACCAAAGCGTTCAGCGGAGGATACCGCCGCTAAGACGGCAAGGGATTAGAAATACATTTAGGTCAACGAGTACATTACTGATTCAAAATTGTAGGTTACGACTTCCGTTCATTTAATCTGAACGCCCTGAGAAAACCCGCGAACCCCATATACCCAACCCTCTTCCCGTTTGGCGAGGGGCAACCTTCTTGGATGTTGGCGTATCGGTTGAGCATCCCCAGTATTGATTTTATGTTTAACTATGTCGGTACGGCCGCTGGGATGATCTCCGCACTCGAAGACGTCTTGGTACCGGGCCACCAGATCTTCGATCTTCTTCCGTTCTTGTTGGCTCATGCCCTTGCAAGTAGACAGCTCTTTCTTAAGTACTTCCTTGAGGTCTTCTTGTGCATTTTCTGCCTTATCCTGGCCAACTTGAATCTCTTTCTTAAGATCCTCTTATGCTTTTTTCGCTTTGTCCTGGCTAACTTGCATTAGTTGCAAAAGTTGGCTCAATTGGGCTTTCATTTTGCTTCTTTGAGATCTCGTCAAAGGCATACACAAAACTCACTTCAATTTATTTATTTGACCGTCGTTTTATCGGCACTTAAACAATTTATTTATTTAAATTTTGTTCAATAATTTTCTTATAGCCGCTGGTACAAACCCCACACCTGACACCACTGTTACGTTCTTAACGTTCGGGCTATTTAAAAATTATAACGACGCTTCTTGCATTAAACATTTATTTGCAAAGATTAATTATTATTATTTACAAGCACACGAGAATTATCAAGCAGATTACAAATTACTAAAACTACGAATTATTTCTATCGATACATTTATTTATTAGCACACCGGTTAAACAGCAATTAATTATTTCACTCTTAACACTAACGATTATATATGGTTATTTATTTCTATTATTTATATGTTCACGCGTTTTTATTTATCTGGGAGCTCCGCGCTCTGATGCTGATTTCGAAACTGAACTGTCGATTCCTGCTGACACGTATTTATATATCACGAATGAGTCATTCTTTACTCGCTTTTCTGGCACATGCATGACGCATATTCGCGAGTGTTTGACCTCGAGCGCGTTCCCGAAAGCTCCGGAACAATGACTCATTCGTCCCAAGGCTGTCTGCCGGCGGCGGGGCTTGCAGCTGCCTAGTGCAAGGTCGTTACACTAATAAACCGTTTATTTGAAAATATAGTATATTATATTTCCACAACGTGTATACGTAAACGTAGTTCCACAATCGTATAGGCTATGTTTTATTTATCTATAGTTCTATACCATACAATGCTTAAAATACGAAAAAAAATCCATACATAAAACGTTTAGATAATGAATTGGTAGCATCCGTCGTTTAACATTTGTCTTTTATGAGCTACATAATAATCCGGTTATTTTAAAATATAGTGTATATACTTCCACAATGTCTATACACAAAATGTATTTCGCAATTGTAACCGCAACGTCTTATTTACCTAACCATACAACGCTTAAAATACGTAAATGAATTTTCATACACAAAACGTTTAAATGATGAATTGGTAACATCCGTTATTTAACATTCATCTTTTATGAGTTAAATAATAAACCATTCATTTAAAAATATAGCAAATATACTTCCTCAACGTCTATACGTAAACGTAGTTTAGCGTTCGGAAAGGCTACGTCTTATTAGAGAGTTTGAGCACCTTGTACGTTATACGCTAACGCTATTTTAAGGCAACTGCGCAGGCGCAGAAAATACCGTAACGCTAAACACACGCTAAATTGGTTTGTGAGGTTGCGTTACGATGCCTAATTTCTTGTAATAGTTATGTCATTTAGGTAATTACTGCTCCTTGTATTTACTTACCAATAATTAACAAACTGAGGAAGTATACTACAACCTTTCAATATTTGCCAGATTGTGAGGTTATGTTCAAATACCGTTTATTGTTGTTGTGCACAAACTCTTTAAAATGATACCCTCCCGTAAAAGTTTATCGTTACTAGTCACGTGACTTTATCGTTAACGGGAAGTTTAAAGTCGAAGTGCTCAAAATTTTCATATATGAAACGTTTAAATGATGAATTGGTAGCAAGCGTTGGTTAAAAAATGTATATAATGTACCGTATTTTTAGCAAATATACACTGATATTAAAATTACGTCAATTGCATGGTCTTTTTATATTGACTAAAAGACATTCCAGTTTAAACCATCTTACGCACAAAAATTTATTTACCGGGTCTTCCCTTCACTTCTATCGCTGAGTCATTTCATAATGATATTTTTTAAAAACATGGTATTTTGGATATCTCAGAACTTGACATTTTTCTGCATTAACCTTCACCAATTTCTTCAAATATGCAAGTTCTCCCCATACAGAAACAATGAATAAGATACCCTACATACACATGTACACAATCAATAGTTTAATTACGTTTTATTGTTGCAAGTTGATTTTATTTAAAACATATTTGATTTTGCCTTGCTCACTAAGATCCCTAAATTCGCTCGAGAACACCTAAAAAACCTACATTAGCTTTTGAATTTGCATTTTCAACCTACCATTATCGGTTCATAACCAATAGTCTTCAACTGCCGACACTTCATGCTAATTAATCCTAACGGCTTCGTGGTATTCCTAATGACGCTATTCCAATTAACAGGCATAACTGCAAACCACTTAAGCTTCGAGTCTGGTGGTCGCATGACGTCCCCCAGAGTGTAGCCGTCAAAGCCCAGTGGTGGCACAAAGCTTCCGCTTTGGTCCTTGCATATGATTATGTCTGTAAAAAATTGAAGCGGCCATGATTAGCACAGTCTTATAGCAGTGTGACATCACCAGATTCTACGTAGTGGGGGAGCACATACTCCCTGTGGAGATTTGAATGGCCTCAGGGGATTTTAGCTACAGTTTCGACGACATCCAGATAGAACCTGTCCGCGGCTGATATCTTCTCATGCTGGTTCCAGGATGGTGTGTATTCCACAAGCCGCTTGGCCACCTTTCGTCTGAAGACCATGTCCAGGCGATTGCCTTTGTTGTTAGAGCACTCTACTTCGATCCCAACGTCCAGTGAAAACAAGTTATGTGAGAAGGCTTTTGCCTACTTACCTAAAAAGAAAATTGGGTCAAACAGAAATTCTTTTGTTGTAGAATTTTAGAAGAGTATCACAAAATGTCTAAATATTATATGATATAAAAGTGCAAATAGAGGATTTAAATCCAAGAGACCTAGAAAATAAGTCTATGCCAGAACGCTTTAGCAAACTTAAACGTAACTACGATAATGGAAAAGAGCCTATTGAAGAAGAAAAAAAGGAATTAGCAAGATGGAAAATTTTTTCCGAGTTGTTAAGTGATCACCGCACAAATGAGAAACGGATTGAGCAAGTCCCAAGCGATACCGCTGAACTCCAAATAGAAGAACCAACCCTACAGAAAGTAAGAGCAAGCATAGCTAACATAAAAAATAACAAAGCACCAGGAGTGGACAACATAACAGCAGAGCTTATAAAGTATGGAGGTGAACCAACTATAGAACAACTGCTCAACCTAATCAGGGAGATATGGACAACTGAAGGAATGCCCCAAGAATGGTCAATGGCTATCATATGTCCCATATATAAAACAGGTGATCAACTAAACTATAAAAACTATACGGGATATCACTACTTTGTTAGCTTATAAAATATTCAACATCATACTGCGTAAGCGCATAAACGAATATACTGAAGAAATAATTGTAGATTACCAGGCCGGTTTTTATGAAGGATAGGTCAATGCAACTGTTTGTCGATTTTAAACAGGCATATGATAGCGTGGATAGGGAAACGCAAGACGCTACTGAGTTACTTTGGATAAGAAATGGGGAAAGGGTAGCGGAAGATGAGGATGTATGGAGGAAGAAATTGAAAGACCCAGATTCGACAGAACTGTAGTGCTACGGAGAAAGAGAGAGTAAACCAAATTATTTTTTAGTGTTAATAAGAACTTTTTTTAAATACATTTAATTTTCTAATATGCTTTATTACTCAAATATTACATCAGATCAAATACAGATTTCCTTAACTAATACTAATATGAATAAAACCTACTAAACAGAAACCTAAATTTTAAATTATTTACTATCAAAACAAAATGCTACTATACCTTTTCAGTAAATTGCTATCGAAGTTACAAATATACCGACTAACTAGGAACATAGTACACATCACCGACATGGTATCACACACCTCTTCAAATAGAAGCAAATTGCACAATATGAAAAATAAATTTATCAATGAGTTAAATATAGCCATAGGTTATCTAATCACTTGCTACTATGTCCATTTTGAAGCCTATTTCAAAGAAACGAGGTTAATCTTGAAGTTTAAGATCATAGTAACATACCCGTAACTTGTTGTTTAAACTTGTTACTAAAACAAAACATAATCTTTGCAAAACTAAAAACTGGACAACAACAGGCATAAAAGTATCAGCAGCTAACCTTAAAAAGTTGTATATACAGCAAAAACAAGAATTAATTACTTTAAACTATTATAACACGTACAAAAAATGTTATAGACATATAATTAGACTTGCAAAACAATTGTATTATAACAATCAAATACTGGATTCCGATAACAGATCAAAAGTGGTATGGAACATCATAAGTTCTTCAATAAAAAAATTTAAAAAACATACAGAAATTAATACTAGAATAATTAATACAGTTGAAGTTATACATTAGAAGGAAATAGACAATGCGTATAACAATTTCTTTGTGAATTTGCCGAAGGAGATAAGTATGAACAAACAAAATGTCAAGAACAGTAACAACTATACAAAGGAATCAAACTTTACAGACAAAACTCTTCTTCTTGAGGCAGCTACTCAATCCGAAGTCATGAGTGCTGTAAATGACTGAAATATACTAACTCATTTGGTCCTGATCAATTCTCTACATCTATCATAAAAAAGTGTCCTATCCAGTTAGCTACACCACTATGTCATATAAGGGAGAGTGGGGGAATGGTGCGCAGCGGGTAATCGTGCGCATCAACGTATTTCATATTTCGCGGTTGATTCTGCTAGTCCAACTAGTGCTGCTATCTCTTACGTGAATTCTAAACTGCTTACGCCAGTGTTCATATAAATTATTTACATGTGATAGTGATGGCCGGTGTTTATAGAAATTTGTGACAATTTTTTTAATTTTTCACCAGCAGAAGATAAGACGGTGAGTCCACAATTCTTACCTAATTTCTTTGAATTAATTATTTTCTGAAAACGTATTGTTTTTTGCATATTTTGGTGCAAATATTCTTCTAATTAACTGATTAGTTTTTTTGCTATAGTGAAGGTTAAAATGTCAACCGTAAAGGGGGAATGGTGCGCATTTGTGCGCATGATTACCCCACATACAATTAAAGGCTAAGTAGTAATATTTTGTGTTTTTTTTCAGATTCCGAGAAATTACACACGAAAAACTGCTATCCTTGCCTACACGCGTGAAGATCTTGAAAATGCAATAAACGCAGTTAGAAATGAAGGTAGAAAACAAAGGGAAGCAGCGAGAAGTTTTAATGTTCCCGAATCTACTTTAAGAAAAAAGCTGTTGGAGGATACGCTTAACGCACCACGTCTAGGTCGTAAGAGCGTGTTTACTGAAGAAGTAAAATCAAAATTAAAAGATTATGTTCTTATGTTGGCAAAATTATTTTACGGTTTGACGCCTAAAGGACTCAGACAAATAGCATTTAGATATGCTGAGCAGAATAATATCTCTCATACATTTAATAGAGAAAGCCGTTTAGCGGAAAAGAATTGGCTTTATGGCTTTTTGAAAAGAAACCCTGAGATTAAACTACGACAACCTGAAGAAACAAGTCTAAATAGGATTGCCTCGTTCAATAAAGAGGCAGTTATTCCAATTTAAAGACCATTATGGAAAAGTATAAATTTGAGGCAAATAGAATCTTTAATATAGACGAAACGGGCGTCACTACGGTGCAGAATAAATGCCCAAAGGTCTACGGACCTAAATGTGCCAAAAAAGTAGGGGCAGCTATTTCCGGCGAAAGAGGGAGAACTATAACAGCTGTTTTTTGTGTGAGTGCAGCAGGAAATTATACTCCCCCTATGCTGATATATCCGAGAAAAAGAATGCCGTCTACTCTCCAAAAAAATGGACCAATTGGGGCTCTGTATAAATGTTCGAAGAATGGGTGGATCAACACTGATCTCTTTATTGATTGGCTGGCCCATTTTGAAAAACATGTAAAACCTACTGCAACAGATCCTGTTCTTTTGGTTTTAGATAACCACTCGAGCCATATCTCAATTCCATCATACAATTTTTGTAAAGAAAAGAACATCCATATGGTGTCACTTCCACCCCACACTTCGGATCATCTCCAGCCTCTGGATTTGACCTTCTTCAGTCCTCTTAAGAATACTCTCTACCGCGAATATGACCTTTACTTGTCCACTACAGGCCATCAAAAAATAACCGAATATGATGTAGCTGAACTTCTAAATAAAGCTTTTATGAAAGTCTCTACAATGGAGAAGGCAGTTTCCGGGTTTCGCACGTCTGGAATTTTTCCTCTCGATCCGGATAGATTTGACGAAGAGGATTTCGCTCCTGCCAATGAAGTAAGAGAGTTCACAATTGAAGGAACACCGGAATCAGAAACTCCTACAACATCTAATCCAAATAGTGAAGCCGCAGTTCCACATACTCAACCACATTCACCACCAGATCAAAATCCTAGGCCATCTACATCTAATGATTCGCCACCTGCTCAAAACCCTAGGCCATCTACATCTAGAGATAACTCCTTTTTGGCTATGGCGCCAATACCAAAGAGAAAAGTTAGAAAAGAAGTGAAAACAAAATCTTGCGAGAAGCAGCCCAGGAAAAGAAAAGATTAAGGGAAAAAAATATAAAGAATAAGGAAGAACAGAAAACCGGCAAAAAAGGGACTGTGCGTAGATGTTTTGAGGACGAATCACCAGACCGAAAGAAAGGAAAAGGCAAAAAGAAAATGAAGAAAGAGCCAACACCCGAGCCATCCGATTCAGAATTATCAGAGAACGATATTTCCGACATTTGCAATGATGACGAGCTGGATGATGTCGATTTAAGTTTTATACCACCACCTCTGGAAAAACCTGGCAAATCTAACGAAATATGTTGTATCTGTGGAGATATTGGTAAGGACAGGGAATTATGGTACAGATGTGTTATATGTTCTTCATGGAACCATGCGGAATGCACAGGAGTAGATACACCAAAAAATTATAAGTGTGACTTCTGTTTAGCTTAAATACTATCAATAATGGTTATTTTGTATTTTGGCGTTTGCAATAAATATTTGTTTGAAATTAAGAATTGATTTCTTTACATTAGTTTTAACGCGCACCATTCCCCAACCGCATGCGCATGATTACCCGCTAGGTTGGGGAATCGTGCGCAAATGCACTTATGCACATTTTGCAACATTGTGGTTTTACACTTGCATTTTCTTTAAATATTGTTCCACATATTTAAAGTAGAATGACTAACGCTAACTTTAACGTTTTTAAACTGACGCTAGATGTAATCTACTTACTACAAGAGCTATTTTGGCTTAATTGCGCACCATTCCCCCACTCTTAATCAACATCTGTATCACCGAAGGTTGCTTTCCGAATATGTAAAAGATCTCTAAAGTCATTACTCTATTTAAAAAAGGTGATCAAAAATTACTTTCCAACTATCGCCCAATTTCACTTTTGTCGGTATTTTCCAAAATCATTGAGAAAATTCTAGCTAAAAGGATAAAAAAAAATTTAGAACTTAATAATCTCTTATCAAACTCACAGCACGGTTTTAGGCATAACAAATCGACTATGTCAGCTGTACTAAGTGTCCTTGATATAATTTATATGCAACTAGATAAAAATAACAAAGTGGTAGCTCCCTTTGTGGATCTGTTAAAAGCTTTTGACTGCTTTAACCATGAAATTCTGTTAAAAAAAATGGAAAGTGATGGACTACGTGGTAAATGCAATAATTTATTAACATCATATCTAAACAATAGAAAACAGTTTGTTAACTTTCTTGGTGAAAATTCTGAAGAACTTATAATTGATATTGGTGGTCCACTGGGAAGTGTTTTGGGCCTGTGTTATTTTTACTATATTGTAATGATCTTGATAATCATCTCTCTATATCTCACTGCGAATTCGCAGATGATATGACAATGGTAGCTTACAACAAAGATCAAGGCGACGTTAATCGACACCTAAACAACAATTTATCAACAATTTATAACTATCTTAGTAGTATTCACTTGAAAATTAACCAAGAAAAAACACATATCTTACAATTTCACCCACATACTGCCAATTATACGAGTAGTCCTCTAATTAGGCTAAATGGTAAAACAATTGAACAAGTAACAAGTTTCCAAACTACTGGGAATACACATAGATATATCACTATCATGGCGGGATCACTTTAATTATGTTGGTAACAAATGTGCAAGTACTTGTTTTGCACTGAAAAGACCCCCATGCTATCACTAGCAAAGACATCGCAAAGGATTTTTTCTACGACCACCACTAAAAGTAGGCCTTTTAGCGCTAGCTTTTTTCACTAAAAGTGACGTTTTATAATTTAGCGTGTTTAAAATGAGATCATCTGTTTACTTTTAGCACATGTGTTATAAAGTGAAGTGAGGTTATAAAACTACAATTTCGAACTGGAAGTGAGGTTGTAAAGCTATTCTAGTTGCTTCTTGCGTTAGAGGTAAAGTGTTTTTTTAAATAATTAAAGCGTTATGTAATGAATACAGTCAGATGTGTACTATTATAATTACCGTTGATAACTAAATTTGACAGTACTGGCTCCACAAACATTCACCTCCGCGTCAAGGCCATCTGTTTATTATGACATAAATTATAACCGTCGTAGATGCAAACCTTTGTTAAATGGACATTTATGGATTAATAACAGAAAATTTAAAGTCGTAGAAAAAATATTGTATGCAAACTCGTGCTAAAAGTGTTTTGCACTCGACATAATTTATTACTTAAATTTTGAATTTGTTATAAGATACAGAGTTATTTCGTATGGACACTCGTCAGCTGCAAACAGAGTATTTATAATGCAAAAAAGAGCCTTACGTTGTATGTTTGGTCTACAATATAGAGACTTGTAAACAAATTTTTATCAGAGAACAAATACTCACCTTCTCTTGTATTTATATATTAGAAAATTTGTGAGACAAAATATCTACAATTTTAACCTGCAAAATGAATATCACAATTATAATACCTACTCGCCATGACCAAAATCTGCAATACAACATACACAGATTAGAGCTTTACAAATCAAGTCTTTACTATATGTGGGCCAAATTATAGAACAAGCTACCTACTAGGTAGTATAAAAAATCTTAGCTTAAAAAAATTTGTTTCCCATGTCAAGAAATTGTTAGTATCCAATGCTTTTTATTCTCTAAACGAATTTTTGTCCCATGTTTTTATATAACTAAGTTTCTGTAATTTTAACTTTACCCAGTAAGTGTTCCTTAGACATACCCTATTTCCTGTATTGTGATTTTTATGGGCTAAATAAAAAAAATTTATTATTATTTTCTTTATTTATTTATTCTACAGGACAAAAATCTTGTTCTAAACTTACTGACAAATAAAACAAAATAAGCTCACCAATTAAGGACCTATCGAGAAATTTAAAAAAAACTGATTCTGAGCGGGCTGTGGAAATTCAAACATATGAATAATATGTTGGTGGCACTGTAAGTCTATGTCAAATTGAAGGTTATCAGTTAGGTTTTGCGTCAGTCTGTGTCAAAACTGACGCAAAATCTAACCTGATAACCTCGAATTTGACATAGACTTGCAGTGCCACCAACATATTATTCATACGTTTGTATTTAGAGAGTCCTCTGACAATCAGTTTTTGGATCTCTCGATACAAACATACTCACTGCTGTCACAAAAACACATAATAATACTAGCAAATTGCACAAAATGAACAAAGACATTTTAAATGAACTTATTGTTGCGATAAACAGAGCTGGTAAGTACCTAACTAGCCACCAGGATATCATGCTTAAGATTGTTTCAAAGTCCCCTTAACCATTTTAAATAGATTCAGTGCTTTTGAAATGTCAGACGAAGGAAATGGTTCACCAGAGAACCAAACAGAACTGTCAGCAATAAAATGTTGTTTCGGCTTCAAGTAAACTGAGTTAGTTGTTGATGTAATAGCATTTTCAGGGCATTTTGACTTGTAAATTTTGTATAAATCTTCAAGGTCTGTAACAAATTCATTATTCCCATAGACAGATATTTGGTACCAATTATCAGAAGATCCTGCATGGAATTCTCGCACTACCCATGCATTATTCGTTTTAGTATGGCCTCTATATATTTTCACAGAGGTTAGGTGTAAATGGTCAGCAAGTGTCGTACAAGAGCAAAACTTCAAGTTGTGGAATATCAAAGTGTTTAGCAGGACAAGCGGAGAGCGAAAACCCAGCTGACCGCTCTCCCATAGGTGCTCTTCCTCTACGCAGGGTTCGACATAGCGGCAGTTATCATAAACACTCAAAAAATCCCTAGCCATCTCATCTAAGCCTTCTCTAAATGTTGCGTAACAACAATCGCTGAACAGATTATCAGTTCTCTGGTTCAAATTTAGATATTTTTGAATACCCAAGCAGAGAAGGTAAATATGGTCTGGAGCATAATGCTGCCCATTGGGACTTTTAATTTCAATAATGAAGAGGTACAGCAGTTTGTTGAGCATATGCGGACACAAATCCTGCAGTTTTCCCTTAATCTGAGGCCTGGGAGGCACAGCTTCAGCAAGTTCTCTGTTTTTACATTTAATCCACTGGTTCCAGCAATCCACACCCAGCATGTACTGCAAGTGAATGTTAGAATCAGGTGTCGCTTCGGCAAAAGGATTTGTTAGGGTCTCTTTCACATCGATTTGGTTGCTTGTTGCAACTTGGGAAGATCCTTCACCGAATGTTTCATTATTCAAGTCGCCTACAGCCTCCATTTCTTTTCCTTCAGCTGCAGCAAGTTCAGCCATCGTCTGTTTCTTCTATTTTGAAAAAATGCACAAAGTGGAGAGTCGTTTCGATGTAATAGCAATATCTAGAAGTACAAAAAAGAAATTATTGTACATTCACGTAAGTATTGATATGTAAATAATTACCGATATTGCAAATGCAATTTAAAGTGGCACCTACTTGGTTAAATAGTTTAAAAAAATCTCCACTTGAAGTTACAGCGAGAAAGTTCGACCACGCCACACGCCACGCCGCAGCAAAAATAAAGCGTCCTAGTACTAAATGTAACGCTTTTTGTACTAATTAATCAATGTTGCCAACTCTGGAATATAAAGTTTCCCTAAATTCTGAGCGAAAAGTCAACGTACAGTCGGGGAAATAAAAATCCGGACGAGCCTTATAGAGGATTTTTGCAATTTTTGGGTAATGTAAATTGGGCTTTGCGTTTCTAGGTTAGCAACTGACAGTTAAACAATGAGGCATGCTGTCATATACAAGTAATTATTTTGACTTTGACTAATTTCACCAGGTAATGTGATAAGTAAAGCAAAGAAAGGTATACACTGAATAATATTAAGTGCCCGGATTTTTAATTCCGCGACTGTACATCTTATAAAAATTAAATACCGACATTCGATTTAAATGGATTTATAGTAGGTACATTATTTCATACTGTCCGGAAAATACGACTTTTCGTCATTAATTTGAGTCCGGAAAGTGGAACATTACATCACAAGGCCGGAAAGTGGAACATTACATCACAAGACCGGAAAGTGTTGCTAGGCAACTGCTGAATAATAAGTTGGTGACACTGTAAGTCTATGTCAAATTCGAGGTCATAAGGTTAGGTTTTCCGTCAGTTTTGACACAGACTGACGCAAAACCTAACCTGCTAACATCGAATTTGACAGACTTTCAGTGCCACCAACATATTCATACGTTTGAATTTTCACAGCCGCCCCTTATGGAGTTTTTCAATTAACAGGTTGTATAAAACAGTATGAAATAAAACATTGTACGATACACGGCCATACAATATTTTTAAACTATTCGTTTAGAAATTCCAGACTCGGCTCGTTCCTCGCCTCGTCCGTAAACATCTAAACTCGTACTTGTAACGTAAATTACTATTACATAAAAAGCTGCGAAAGTGGCATATATCGTGTAAGTATATTTGAAAAACGAGGCGAAGCGCAGCGGAGGCAAGTGACTTAAAATACGAGAGTACGATACACTTTCGAGCGACTTATGTACGCAATTTTTCCCACAATCACAAAAAATACACATTTTTGCAGTTTAATGAATGACAACTGAAAATGTCAGTAGATTGTCCGTAACTTTTAGGTCTATATGACATATTTAGAGTAATTTTTAGGTTAAAGCAATTTTGAAATGAAAATGTCATATTTAGCCCATTGTGCATTTGTTCATAACAAACACGTTCGTTATGATAACGACCGGGCGAATGATGTGGACGAAGAAAAAATAATATTAGGTTTCTAGAAAGTTAACCATTGCACGACTAATACAGTAATAGCAGTCAGATACAAATATTACTGTACTAGTCGTGTAATGATTAATTTTCTAGACTCAAAATAGCTTTGAAAGTTTGACTTTCTTGACGTTTTCAGGTAGAATAATTTTCTATAATTTTTATTTTCAACGTCAAAAAGATGCATATATTCGCACTAGTTGCAATAGATTTCATATTGACACTAGTGCTATTATGCAGCTTTAGCACCTTGTAGATTTAAGTAAATTTATTTACCATAAAAATTAATGCCTCAAAATTACAGAAAATCTTGTATGCAACATGTTACAAGATTAGTGTTTTTCACACATAACGTCTTGTCCAACTCGCTAGTCCTCGCAGAGCAAACTTGACGTCTAGTGTGAAAAACACTTTCATTTTGCAACTTGATACATAATAGTTATTTAGACTACAATTGTTAGAAGTGCAACTTTCTTTCACAAGTGTGGAGGGTTACTAAACCAGGCGCAGCCGAGTTTAATATTCCACACACGTCAAAAATAAGCAAGCTAACACGTGTTATCTATAACCTATAACATTTTTAAAACATTTCATTAATAGTTATTTAACCAACAAGTGTATTAATGAAGGCGATTAATAATCGAAACTGTTTAAAGCACGAACGAGCGATATCGAGTGAGTGCCTTTAATAGTTTAAAAGTTTTACAGGAATTGCAGTGGCGATTTGGTGGTACAAAGCTAACAAATTATGTGGCCGCTTCATCAAGTGACGCTACAGTGGAAGCATCGCCGGAGCGAGTTGCCAAAACCAGATTCGTTAGTCATTACTACAGGTGGGTAATTTTAAACTATATTTGAACATACAAGAGCTGCAATCGAGGTAGAAGGCGACTGCGCCATTGCGCTCCATCGTGCATACGGACACGATTTATTATATTTGGTGCGCACTCGTTATTTAACCAACAAGTGTATTAATAAAGGCGATTAATAATCGAAACTGTTTAAAGCACGAACGAGCGACAGCGAGTGAGTGCCTTTAATAGCTGAGATTATTAATCGCCCATTAACAAACGAGTTGATTACAAAACTTTTTTGTTGGCCGCAAAATCTTTTTTTGTAGCGAAAAATTTTATTAATACAACTAACCTCCATGCAAAATATCATCAAAACGTCAAAATCACAAAAACAGTTAATTGATGAAAAAGAGTGTATTAATCAAAAACATGGTATTAATAGATCTATTAATCCATCCTTTTTTAAAAAATTGTTAATTATTGAAAAAGAGTGTATTAATCAAAAACAGTGTATTGATGACGTCTATTAATCCATCCTTTTTTAGGAAAAATAATTCATTAATATTGAAATTAACAAGCGGTCAACGAAAAATATTCATATCCAAGCCTATTTTGCATAGAATTTTATTTGCCTTCATTTTAGTCAAGTGCGTTAGTCAGTTCTGCTAACTAAGGAAACGTCTTTATTTATTAAAATCTGTAATTTGTTCACGTCAAAATAAAACTAGAAATTAATAAACGAATAAATAATTTGTTTCTAAAATCGTTCATTCCTAAATTAAAAGCAAAGTGTCACTTTTTTTCACTGAGTGAAGAAAGTGCCACTTCACACACTGAAATGAATTTAAAAAGACTACTTTTTTAAATGAAATTTTAAAAATAACTATTTGAAAGTATATTGAAAGAATATCTACTTACTACACATGTACCTACTTATAGTCGTTTGAAACTAGACGATATGCTACATTTTAGAATATAGAGTAATTTCAGGGGCTTGGGTTGCCATTACTGGAATCTAGTTATAAATTTAGTTCCACTACGAAATGGCATAAGTAATAAAAGCATTAAATAATTGTAGGTTATGTTACAGATTGGTTAAGAATCAACAGTCATTACATAAGTGGTGATAATTTTTTGATAATTTTAACTATATTCGCGAATCTTTGTTGCTATTAATAAATCTCACGAGTGGACGAAGGCCACGAGTGGGTTTTCTTAATAGCAATAAAGATGAGTGATAATCTAGTTAAAATTATTAAAAAAAACTATTACCACGAATGTAATTAGGCGCTTTCAGACGAGTGTCCTGGGTAACCCTGCATTTTAGGGCCATGAATTTGAACTACCGTTCCTAGAGCTAATAATGCAGGTGGGAGTGAAATGTGACAGTAAAAAAACCATATACCGAGTGACTATAAATGATTGAAATTTTTTTATTAGGTTGGCACTGTTTGTGTTGGTGGAACTGTAAGTCTATGTCAAATGCGAGGTTAGCAGGTTAGGTTTTGCGTCAGTTTTGACATAAAATGACGCAAAACCTAACCTGCGAACATTGAATTTGACATAGACTTACAGTGCCACCAACATAAACAGTGCCAACCTAAGAAAAAAAAATTCAATCATTTATAGTCACCCGGTATATAATACATATTGCTGGTAGGGCCTGGAAACTTCAGAAAACATTACGGCGCCCACATAGTTTCACTTAGAGTATAACGCGTCTCGTGCGCATGCGTGAGAATTCGAACTCCGCCTTTAGAAGCGAATTTTAAACTTGACCACTTCCCCATTGGGCGGACGACGCCGCCGCGCTTGCGCACAGCTCACCGTATACATGAAGGAGTTGGTTGTGTGTCTCACTTCATCGGTGAGTTTCCCACTCATAGCCGCTAGCAATATAGTAAGTATTAGATATATGAAAAAAAAAACGAGAGAAATACCTACTTAGTTATTGTCACTCAATTGTTTAAAATTGCTTTTATATTTTATAATGAATATTGCTTATATACGTAACTACTTACCAGCAAAGTTTCAAAGTATACGTTTTCTGTTTCCATTTGAAAATTTTGTTCAGTTGTTAAGTGATACAATAAATCTTTATTTTGTCTATAAGAACACTTCCAGTGTAGACATTGGTAATTTACACTATTTTCAGGAAAGGAAATTGTGCTAGATCACTTTTATGTATGTTTATACAATGTTTATTTAAATATTTTTGTAATGTAAATATTTTCTCACACACCATACAAATAAGGGCCATGCTATTTAGCGATATAAAAGAAAAAAAGCAAATAAACAATTTCTCACAGATCTGTAGAAAAGATTTCTGACTAATACTCTAACGAGGTTACTGTTAGGTTAGAAAGTTAGACCACATGTAAGCTGAAAACATTTCGAAATGAAACAGACTCTCGTTTTTTTACTGTCACATTTCACTCCCACCTGCATATTAGCTCTAGGAACGGTAGTTCAAATTCATGGCCGTAAAATGCAGGATTACCGTGTCCTGTTATTTTTAACAACTGCTGCTCACCGACTCCACTTTTAGCTAGTTGTGTTACAGCAGAAGAACGAATTGAATGGTTTGTGAAAAAATAGTCGCTGTAATTTGCTACTAGCAAATAGTCAGTGTAATTATCTATTTGCAAGTAGTCAGTGTAATTTTGATGCTAACCAGGAATACCTGAAGACGAGAGTAGATCAAAACTCCCGAAACGTTGTGTGATTTACACCCTAGACAATGAGAAAAAGTCCGAAAAACATATCATAATAGACCACTGCCAAAAAATGACATTCAGACAACAACTTGATGCTATTGGTCGATTTAAAATGTTTCCTCATTACTATTGGCTGATAGGACTGTTTAAAGAAGTAATCGACATTATTTTATTAAAATTCGTGTTATATTTTTTCCTACTCGATAATAGCAAGTCGGCTTTTTTATAATATTTGCAGACAGTTAAAGGATCGCTGTTATGGAAATGCTGCTGTGCTTCGTTTGAAATCGAGGCCCAGAAAGTTAAACACTTTCTATTCGTCCATAAACGCTTTGCCCAACTGCCATTTAATAGTTTTTGACAAAACCAGGTTATTCGTGACAACCAAATTGGGCGTTACTTGTTTTGTATTATTTTTAAAGTAGTAAATTATGTACTGTTTTTAAACCTATTTAATTAAACTCGTACAAAAATTGAGTGTATAATACGCATAGAAAGTTATTTGCGGACTTGCACCATGCCTACGGTCTGGTTGCAAACGATCACTCGGTGCATCAAATTCTACTTTCTATGCTTATTATACAAAAAACTATTTCGACGATTGACATCTAAAGTAGATTTTTATAACTGTTATTTGACAACAGAAAGTTGACATTCGCCGATGAGCGAGCTTTTTCAGCTTTTTTGCCGCTCGCCGAACGTGTTGGGTATTCTGCGTGAGCAAAATATAGTAGGTGTGAACAACATTTCTTTCATCTAGTGGCTATGGAATACTTCCTAATTTATGAATGCAACTATAAGTTACTTAAAAAGCACATGCCAAGTTTGACATTTAAGCATAAACGCAGTTGCATACATAAATTAGGAACTAACGCCCTTTTTGTATATTTTGATATTTTGTTTTTGTTATATACTAAATATGATAAGATTCTATTTATATACAGAAATAAAGACAATTATTATTATTATTATTATTATTATTCCATAGCCATACTAGATGAAAAGAATTTTTGTTCGTACTAGCCATGTGAGTCGTGAGGATGTTCCTTGACAACGCCAGTCATTTGTTAAAATAATCGCGTCACATGCCATAGACTATGCGAGTAGTTTTAAATTTATTGTCAATTTGATTATTTTCGCCTTAATAATATGCTCAGTCGTCGAAAAAAATTGATGTATATTTCTGAATTTCGAGCTGGAATGACGTAGGTAATTGGTAAAACGTTCATGGCAAACAATGTGAGCTCTTGAAACAAATAACGTCCCGCTGAATTCTAGTATTTGTAATTTTCTACTTAGAAGTCGATTGTAAATGAACTAATCTTGTGCCACTTTATTTCGCTCAGACTTCGCCATTGGTTTTATATTTCGCCTATTTCAGATGACCAGTGCCTCCGCCAAGTCGGTTATAGGATTTTTAATCACATGCAAACAATTAACTACTTATAGACAGTTTCGACATTTAAGATCCTAAAATTACTTGGGAATCTACGCGCGAGTTCTGGAATATCTATTTACGATATTAGGTTGGTAGGTAAGCATTACCGATCCTATACAGATTGTGTTAGGACAATTTTTCCTGCAAAATTCAGTTAATTTAGAATAAGTTTATATCAAGACAATTAGCGATACCTTCTGTTTCACCCGTCGCATGACTGCAGAGTTCACAAACATAATGATCTCTATTTTGTCGCCTTGCTTTTTATAAATTGGCTTAGGTGTTTCAAACTAACTAGCCTTGTAACGTTTCGCTTGTGAATCTAAATTCTAAAGATACTTGAAACGTATTGGGAATTTAATTCGCCGCCTTATCAAACGTTTGCATCTCAAGACCGCGCTAAGAAGCGATAGCGCGTGCCGGTTGCCGATGCGCAAGAAGCCACGTTTGCGCGTAGAAGTGTTTCCCCCGCCGCCAGAGTGGGGAGCACGGGCGCCGACAAGGAGCCGCTGAAACGTATAAAAACGAACACCCGACCGCTCCTAGTCGGATTCTATTCCCGAGTCCTCTCCTAAACTCCTCCTGATCCACCCGGACCGATCACTCCTTGCTTTGGTATGGTTACTGTCTTAGCAAGGGAGAAATCGCCTAAATAAAAGTTCTTGCGGGTTAGGTATGGTTACTGTCTTCCTGCAAGAACACCCCGATAACTAGAGATCCTTATCAAACCCGTTCCCGAACCGTCATTAATTTAAAGGCCGAAACCGTGGCTACTAATTAGCTTTCCCCGTATCCCTTGTAACCGAACCGATGTTAGTTAAAGGCCGAAACCGCGGAATTTGTAACTAACATTCCTGTAATCCGCCGAACGAGATCACCGCCGCCGTCCCGTCCGCGGTCATCGAGTTCCGAGGCGTATTCCATTTGCGTTTCCAAAAACCGTATTTCAACCGTATTAACTCGCCCGAATTGTGAGGCACCAGGAAGTAATCAACAGCCCGCCGCCGCCAGGCTGGACGCATACAGAGGTTATGCGATAAGGGACCTGCCTGTTAGAGTCACCGCCAGCATCCTACGAGCGTTTCTGAAGCCCTCCGAAAAAGATATCCACACCGCCGCAATCCAGTCGAAGCCGCAAATTCGCTTGAATAGCGAATTTCCCGAAAGTCCGACCGCTGCAATCGTTTCGAGCCGCGAAAGCCGGCAAATCGTATAGCAGCCCCCGGTCCAGTTTGGCTCACCGAACGCAAACTCCTGCAGCTTCCTACGCCGGCAGGTATGTTCTTGAAACACCATTTCTAATCCGAAGTGTTCGCAGCAGCTAGCCATTGTAAACAAATATCACCTGGGGCATGCGACCAACGACCTCCTCTGACCGATAAGAGGCCGCTGCGCGGACAGCCGACTCCGCGACTTCTTCGGGGATACCGACGCGCGCATCGAAGGCGTATTCAAAGTGCTTACCCTTCACCTGGACAATTTGGACTGCGGCGCTGCTGACGAGCCTGAGCAACCCCCCGTTGACGCAACTACCCCCTGTCCGTAATATACAGTGTGTTCTATAAGTTCGCATTCAATGTAAATAGTTAAAAACAGTATATTTTATTTTCATTACTTATCCTGTGTTATTTATTGATCTGTGATATATCCGAGCGATTTGAACGTATTTTCCGACTTGAGCATATCCGAGGCAATAAGGCCGATTAAAATATTTCTAAACAAAGGCGGGTCGTTACATGGCGCCCGAAAAGCAGGGACAGCTCGAATATGAGTAGATCAATAAAAACACTCGTTCGCCGACCCGATTTACCAGATATTGGCGCCCGAGCCGAAAAATCCTGTAAATGTTATTTGTGTAAATAATGCATTTTTGTCAAACTGTTTCAGTTGAGCCGTCCAGAAAAATGTTCCAGAAGGCCTAGTCCTTTAAATACCCTCAGGGGCCAGCGGCTTAACTGCTGGTACGGGATTTTGCGACCCCGAGGTACCCTAGCTGATGTCCGAAGATACTACGGACCGTCCAGAACAGCCCAGATGTCCGCCCGCGTAGTATCACCTGGAGAACCAGACCGCCGTTACAAGCGCGTCGAAACCGCGACGTTGCTTCCGCTCCGAAACCAGAGTGTTTCTTTTTGGCACGTTGAAACCGCAACGTTGCCTCCGCTCCGAAAACCCCTGGATATGTTTTTTTTGCACGTTGAAACCGCAACGTTGCTCCCGCTCCGAAAATTCCAGGAGGTTCTTTTGCACGTTGAAACCGCAACGTTGCTTCCGCTCCGAAACCAGAATGTTTCTTTTTGGCACGTTGAAACCGCAACGTTGCCTCCGCTCCGAAAGCCCCTGGATATGATTTTTCTGCACGTTGAAACCGCAACGTTGCTTCCGCTCCGAGAATTCCAGGAGGTTCTTTTGCACGTTGAAACCGCAACGCCGCTTCCGCTCCGGAAAATCTAGAATATTTTTCTTGCGCATCGAAACCGCGATGTTGCACCTAGAATGCTTTTGCAAGTTGCTTCCGCTCCGAATGCTTTTGCAAGTTGCTTCCGTTCCAGGAATTTTCTGAAGTTGAATAGGCATGAATGCCTGGAAATGCGTATAAATGCCGCCCTAGTTAGCGCAAGTTGTTCCGAATGTTTTTCTCTTCTGAAGCGTGCTCCTTTTGTCACCGTAAACCCGGACATTGACAGGAGATTGTAGATTTACGTCGAAGCTTGAAGGTGAAAAGATGTTTTCCTGTACCAGAATCCTGTTTGCCGTTTTCTGGAGATTGTACGCCGGTTCCCGCGGCCTCAACGATTTCCCTAGCCTGCCAGTTATGTGAAAAATAGGTTGTCCGGAAACCTGCATGTTTTCACGCGATTTAAAATAATTTCCAGAATGTTTATACAAGCTGAAACCGCAGTGTTTTGTATTAGCTGGTAATCTGAATTTGTGTTCACTCATTAACCAAATCCAGAGCGAGCATTTCGCCCAAGGGCCTACAAGAAAGCTTGTTCTCTCCAGAAAGTGTTAATGTTTTAAGTGCAATTTAATGCACTACCCGAAGTTACGCCGACGCCGCAACGCTTACATTCTTCAGTAGCGCAGTTGTGGGTGTGTGCATAAACGTCGACAAGATGGCGGACTGAAACCGCAGTTTCGTATCATCTTGTAACGTGAACTTATTTTCATACGTTCGCCTAAGGGCATACAAGAACGTACGTTCGCTGCAGGAAACGCTGAGTTTCTAGAGGGCTATTCCAAAGGCCGACCCACTCCACAGACACGCGAGGAGGTCGTCCAAGTCTGGTCGAAACTCGTCGGAGAAGATGCCCACCATGAAGCGATTTCCTCCGAAGAATGTGTCATTTCAATATAAGAAACATAATTAGATAAGACAAAATCGGTAATCTGAGAAATATGAAAAGCGTGTTTATTTGAATAAATTGTTATAGATTGAGCTTAAATTGTCAATATCAGTTCTGTAATTAACGGCGGTAGGACGTTTTTGTAGTAGTAAATTATGTACTGTTTTTAAACCTATTTAATTAAACTCGTACAAAAATCGAGTGTATAATACGCATAGAAAGTTATTTGCGGACTTGCAACCATGCCTACGGTCTGGTTGCAAACGATCACTCGGTGCATCAAATTCTACTTTCTATGCTTATTATACAAAAAACTATTTCGACGATTGACATCTAAAGTAGATTTTTATAACTGTTATTTGACAACAGAAAGTTGACATTCGCCGATGAGCGAGCTTTTTCAGCTTTTTGCCGCTCGCCGAACGTGTTGGGTTTCTGCGTGAGCAAAATATAGTAGGTGTGAACAACATTTCTTTTCATCTAGTATGGCTATGGAATACTTCCTAATTTATGAATGCAACTATAAGTTACTTAAAAAGCACATGCCAAGTTTGACATTTAAGCATAAACGCAGTTGCATACATAAATTAGGAACTAACGCCCTTTTTGTATATTTTGATATTTTGTTTTTGTTATATACTAAATATGATAAGATTCTATTTATATACAGAAATAAAGACAATTATTATTATTATTATTATTATTCCATAGCCATACTAGATGAAAAGAATTTTTGTTCGTACTAGCCATGTGAGTGTGAGGATGTTCCTTGACAACGCCAGTCATTTGTTAAAATAATCGCGTCACATGCCATAGACTATGCGAGTAGTTTTAAATTTATTGTCAATTTAATTATTTTCGCCTTAATAATATGCTCAGTCGTCGAAAAAAATTGATGTATATTTCTGAATTTCGAGCTGGAATGACGTAGGTATTGGTAAAACGTTCATGGCAAACAATGTGAGCTCTTGAAACAAATAACGTCCCGCTGAATTCTAGTATTTGTAATTTTCTACTTAGAAGTCGATTGTAAATGAACTAATCTTGTGCCACTTTATTTCGCTCAGACTTCGCCATTGGTTTTATATTTCGCCTATTTCAGATGACCAGTGCCTCCGCCAAGTCGGTTATAGGATTTTTAATCACATGCAAACAATTAACTACTTATAGACAGTTTCGACATTTAAGATCCTAAAATTACTTGGGAATCTACGCGCGAGTTCTGGAATATCTATTTACGATATTAGGTTGGTAGGTAAGCATTACCGATCCTATACAGATTGTGTTAGGACAATTTTTCCTGCAAAATTCAGTTAATTTAGAATAAGTTTATATCAAGACAATTAGCGATACCTTCTGTTTCACCCGTCGCATGACTGCAGAGTTCACAAACATAATGATCTCTATTTTGTCGCCTTGCTTTTTATAAATTGGCTTAGGTGTTTCAACTAACTAGCCTTGTAACGTTTCGCTTGTGAATCTAAATTCTAAAGATACTTGAAACGTATTGGGAATTTAATTCGCCGCCTTATCAAACGTTTGCATCTCAAGACCGCGCTAAGAAGCGATAGCGCGTGCCGGTTGCCGATGCGCAAGAAGCCACGTTTGCGCGTAGAAGTGTTTCCCCCGCCGCCAGAGTGGGGAGCACGGGCGCCGACAAGGAGCCGCTGAAACGTATAAAAACGAACACCCGACAGCTCCTAGTCGGATTCTATTCCCGAGTCCTCTCCTAAACTCCTCCTGATCCACCCGGACCGATCACTCCCTTGCTTTGGTATGGTTACTGTCTTAGCAAGGGAGAAATCGCCTAAATAAAAGTTCTTGCGGGTTAGGTATGGTTACTGTCTTCCTGCAAGAACACCCCGATAACCTAGAGATCCTTATCAAACCCGTTCCCGAACCGTCATTAATTTAAAGGCCGAAACCGTGGCTACTAATTAGCTTTCCCCGTATCCTTGTAACCGAACCGATGTTAGTTAAAGGCCGAAACCGCGGAATTTGTAACTAACATTCCTGTAATCCGCCGAACGAGATCACCGCCGCCGTCCCGTCCGCGGTCATCCGAGTTCCGAGGCGTATTCCATTTGCGTTTCCAAAAACCGTATTTCAACCGTATTAACTCGCCCGAATTGTGAGGCACCAGGAAGTAACCAACAGCCCGCCGCCGCCAGGCTGGACGCATACAGAGATTATGCGATAAGGGACCTGCCTGTAAGAGTCACCGCCAGCATCCTACGAGCGTTTCTGAAGCCCTCCGAAAAGGATATCCACACCGCCGCAATCCAGTCGAAGCCGCAAATTCGCTTGAATAGCGAATTTCCGAAAGTCCGACCGCTGCATCGTTTCGAGCCGCGAAAGCCGGCAAATCGTATAGCAGCCCCCGGTCCAGTTTGGCTCACCGAACGCAAACTCCTGCAGCTTCCTACGCCGGCAGGTATGTTCTTGAAACACCATTTCTAATCCGAAGTGTTCGCAGCAGCTAGCCATTGTAAACAAATATCACCTGGGGCATGCGACCAACGACCTCCTCTGACCGATAAGAGGCCGCTGCGCGGACAGCCGACTCCGCGACATCTTCGGGGATACCGACGCGCGCATCGAAGGCGTATTCAAAGTGCTTACCCTTCACCTGGACAATTTGGACTGCGGCGCTGCTGACGAGCCTGAGCAACCCCCCGTTGACGCAACTACCCCCTGTCCGTAATATACAGTGTGTTCTATTAAGTTCGCATTCAATGTAAATAGTTAAAAACAGTATATTTTATTTTCATTACTTATCCTGTGTTATTTATTGATCTGTGATATATCCGAGCGATTTGAACGTATTTTCCGACTTGAGCATATCCGAGGCAATAAGGCCGATTAAAATATTTCTAAACAAAGGCGGGTCGTTACATGGCGCCCGAAAAGCAGGGACAGCTCGAATATGAGTAGATCAATAAAAACACTCGTTCGCCGACCCGATTTACCAGATATTGGCGCCCGAGCCGAAAAATCCTGTAAATGTTATTTGTGTAAATAATGCATTTTTGTCAAACTGTTTCAGTTGAGCCGTCCAGAAAAATGTTCCAGAAGGCTAGTCCTTTAAATACCCTCAGGGGCCAGCGGCTTAACTGCTGGTACGGGATTTTGCGACCCCGAGGTACCCTAGCTGATGTCCGAAGATACTACGGACCGTCCAGAACAGCCCAGATGTCCGCCCGCGTAGTATCACCTGGAGAACCAGACCGCCGTTACAAGCGCGTCGAAACCGCGACGTTGCTTCCGCTCCGAAACCAGAGTGTTTCTTTTTGGCACGTTGAAACCGCAACGTTGCCTCCGCTCCGAAAACCCTGGATATGTTTTTTTTGCACGTTGAAACCGCAACGTTGCTCCCGCTCCGAAAATTCCAGGAGGTTCTTTTGCACGTTGAAACCGCAACGTTGCTTCCGCTCCGAAACCAGAATGTTTCTTTTTGGCACGTTGAAACCGCAACGTTGCCTCCGCTCCGAAAGCCCCTGGATATGATTTTTCTGCACGTTGAAACCGCAACGTTGCTTCCGCTCCGAGAATTCCAGGAGGTTCTTTTGCACGTTGAAACCGCAACGCCGCTTCCGCTCCGGAAAATCTAGAATATTTTTTCTTGCGCATCGAAACCGCGATGTTGCACCTAGAATGTTTTGCAAGTTGCTTCCGCTCCGAATGCTTTTGCAAGTTGCTTCCGTTCCAGGAATTTTCTGAAGTTGAATAGGCATGAATGCCTGGAAATGCGTATAAATGCCGCCCTAGTTAGCGCAAGTTGTTCCGAATGTTTTTCTCTTCTGAAGCGTGCTCCTTTTGTCACCGTAAACCCGGACATTGACAGGAGATTGTAGATTTACGTCGAAGCTTGAAGGTGAAAAGATGTTTTCCTGTACCAGAATCCTGTTTGCCGTTTTCTGGAGATTGTACGCCGGTTCCCGCGGCCTCAACGATTTCCCTAGCCTGCCAGTTATGTGAAAAATAGGTTGTCCGGAAACCTGCATGTTTTCACGCGATTTAAAATAATTTCCAGAATGTTTATACAAGCTGAAACCGCAGTGTTTTGTATTAGCTGGTAATCTGAATTTGTGTTCACTCATTAACCAAATCCAGAGCGAGCATTTCGCCCAAGGGCCTACAAGAAAGCTTGTTCTCTCCAGAAAGTGTTAATGTTTTAAGTGCAATTTAATGCACTACCCGAAGTTACGCCGACGCCGCAACGCTTACATTCTTCAGTAGCGCAGTTGTGGGTGTGTGCATAAACGTCGACAAGATGGCGGACTGAAACCGCAGTTTCGTATCATCTTGTAACGTGAACTTATTTTCATACGTTCGCCTAAGGGCATACAAGAACGTACGTTCGCTGCAGGAAACGCTGAGTTTCTAGAGGGCTATTCCAAAGGCCGACCCACTCCACAGACACGCGAGGAGGTCGTCCAAGTCTGGTCGAAACTCGTCGGAGAAGATGCCCACCATGAAGCGATTTCCTCCGAAGGATGTGTCATGTGTAACGTTTCGCTTGTGAATCTAAATTCTAAAGATACTTGAAACGTATTGGGAATTTAATTGGCCGCCTTATCAAACGTTTGCATCTCAAGACCGCGCTAAGAAGCGATAGCGCGGGCCGGTTGCCGATGCGCAAGAAGCCACGTTTGCGCGTAAGAGTGTTTCCCCCGCCGCCAGAGTGGGGGGCACGGGCGCCGACAAGGAGCCGCTGAAACGTATAAAAACGAACACCCGACAGCTCTTAGTCGGATTCTATTCCCGAGTCCTCTCCTAAACTCCCCTGATCCACCCGGAGCGATCACTCCCTTGCTTTGGTATGGTTACTGTCTTAGCAAGGGTGAAATCGCCTAAATAAAAGTTCTTGCGGGTTAGGTATGGTTACTGTCTTCCTGCAAGAACACCCCGATAACCTAGAGATCCTTATCAAACCCGTTCCCGAACCGTAATTATTTAAAGGACGAAACCGTGGCTACTAATTAGCTTTCCCCGTATCCCTTGTAACCGAACCGATGTTAGTTAAAGGCCGAAACCGCGGAATTTGTAACTAACATTCCTGTAATCCGCCGAACGAGATCACCGCCGCCGTCCCGTCCGCGATCATCCGAGTTCCGAGGCGTATTCCATTTGCGTTTCCGAAAACCGTATTTCAACCGTATTAACTCGCCCGAATTGTGAGGCACCAGGAAGTAATCAACAGCCCGCCGCCGCCAGGCTGGACGCATACAGAGATTATGCGATAAGGGACCTGCCTGTAAGAGTCACCGCCAGCATCCTACGAGCATTTCTGAAGCCCTCCGAAAAGGATATCCACACCGCCGCAATCCAGTCGAAGCCGCAAATTCGCTTGAATAGCGAATTTCCCGAAAGTCCGACCGCTGCATCGTTTCGAGCCGCGAAAGCCGGCAAATCGTATAGCAGCCCCCGATCCAGTTTGGCTCACCGAACGCGAACTCCTGCAGCTTCCTACGCCGGCAGGTATGTTCTTGAAACACCATTTCTAATCCGAAGTGTTCGCAGCAGCTAGCCATTGTAAACAAATATCACCTGGGGCATGCGACCAACGACCTCCTCTGACCGATAAGAGGCCGCTGCGCGGACAGCCGACTCCGCGACATCTTCGGGGATACCGACGCGCGCATCGAAGGCGTATTCAAAGTGCTTACCCTTCACCTGGACAATTTGGACTGCGGCGCTGCTGACGAGCCTGAGCAACCCCCCGTTGACGCAACTACCCCCTGTCCGTAATATACAGTGTGTTCTATTAAGTTCGCATTCAATGTAAATAGTTAAAACAGTATATTTTATTTTCATTACTTATCCTGTGTTATTTATTGATCTGTGATATATCCGAGCGATTTGAACGTATTTTCCGACTTGAGCATATCCGAGGCAATAAGGCCGATTAAAATATTTCTAACAAAGGCGGGTCGTTACAGCCTGTACGGGACGTTCTATGTTACGTTTTGGGACTTTTGCTTAGCCAGTTGTGGCATTGCTTGTAACGAACTTCGGCGCTGCTCAGACGGTTCCGAGCGACAGGTTTTAACTTGTTCTTAGTCTACGTGACGAAACGCCCGTTCGCAGTTGGAAAATATATTGCAATACGCATAGCACATCTACGTGTAGGAGCGAACTACTAGCGAGTGACGCTTATATTTCATTACTCGTCCCAAAGGCAGTCACGATTAGGCATCCAAAGGTTGAAGAAACTTACGGAGTCTGGCCCGCCGTCAGCTTTTGCTGCTCAGGCCCCGTCGAAATTCCGTTATTTGTCGCGAACCCGAAATCTATTTGTGTTCTTCGTTGACAGTTACCAAACAGGCTGCAAACTAGATGGAAGCTTAATTAACCAGGCCAGTGCTTTTGTGTGGGGTGGTTTCCAATTTGGGGTCGTGTAGAGGTTGGCACCCAACAATCTTCCATTGTATGCTGCTGTAGTCCTACGGAAATACACCCTGTGGTGCATTTAAACAGGAGAGGTTCAAATGTGCTCAATTACCAAAGGGGGCGCAATTTTCGTCGTGCTCGCCCCCTCCCTCCTCGTCGTTTAGAGGATCTATAACCCGCAGCCCTTCGTACAGGAGATTTCACCCCCCAATGTCGTTGTTGTGCGCAATAATTTCGTGGCACACCGTCTAAACCAGCTCCCATCAACATCAACCATTAAAGGTCTTTTTGCTGTATGACGCCCTCGTCGGTCCCGTCGTTGCTTTGCAATTCAACCGCCCTAGCACTACAAGGTATTGTGACGTAGTTTTTAATGGTGATACGCTCTGACAAACATTTAGTGGTGCAGTTTGATTATTCATATTGGTGTGAGTAGGATAATTTAAATGTATCCTGTCACTATTGATAGCCTAAATTGTTTAGATTTCGTGCACAAGATATGTGGGAGGTAACAGTTGTATTTTGGTCAGCGAGTGAATCCCCCATTTGGTAATATTAATATAGAATTAACGGTTGTGCATTAATATTACCGAATTGGTCGTGACTGTATATACATATTTAATGTCAATATATTCAAATTTGGAAATTTTGGAGATTTTAAGTCAATTATATAAAATTTAGCACGATTTATATTTGAGGAATAATACAAATCAATAAGTCGTAATCAAATTAATAGTAAAACGTTTCGCCAATAATATTGGCTTCATCAGTTATAAAAATTATGATAACATTTTGAAGAGATAAAGTAATTAATGGATTATAAAGACATTATTATAGTTACGTTGTTAAATATTTAATTCTAAAAGTTACAAAAAATGTTTTAGATTAGCGAAACATAAATTATTTCCTTATTTAAGAATACTTAAGTTTGAAAATAATGTTGATAACTAAATTAATCATTACGACCTTTTATATTAAATTATTATATTAGTTATGACATAATTGAGTAGTAAATTTATATGTAAACTTTACGATATTTGTAAAAGAACGTAATTAAAATAATAGCCTTCATAATGCTGGATGCAAGAGGAATGTGAATGCAATGATAACAAGGGCAAGGTTACCTACAAATATTTGCGCTATCAAAACCTGCGCAGTATGCATAAAAGTTAGAGGATCGAATATTAAATTAAGGCGGGCTAGTTCAAAAAAAAGTTTAAATTTCAATATAAGAAACATAATTAGATAAGACAAAATCAGTAATCTGAGAAATATGAAAAGCGTGTTTATTTGAATAAATTGTTATAGATTGAGCTTAAATTGTCAATATCAGTTCTGTAATTAACGGCGGTAGGACGTTTTTGTATTTCAATCATTTCTAGAACTAATATCTTTTTTAAGTTGTTCTCTCTATGTAAGACAGTAGGTTTATTGAAATTAAAGTTGTGAAAATTTTGATTAGCATGGTCAGTTAAAGCAGTTTTTTGGTTTTTTGGTGAAAATCTGTTATTTTTTATTGAGTTTTTATGTTGTGTTATTCTGTGTTTCAGTAGCTGTTTTGTTTGGCCAATATAAGTGGAGGTACAATTATTGCAATTAATTTGATATACTAATTTTTGCATATTAATTTGGGTTTTATCCTTAAGATTAGTAAAAAACATTTTACCTAGAGTGTTGTTATGATTATATGATATTTTGAAATTATATTTATTAAGTTCATTTTTAATTTTTTCAGAAAGTTTTGGTATGTAAGGGATTGAAATATATTTATCAAATGAAGCTTTAAAAGAATTGTTAAATTCATTGCCTAAACAGTTAGGTTGTAAATATATTGGTTGACTAATTTGGTTTACGTTTTTTATTGTATTGATGAGTTTTCTAATTGGTTTTTTAATAAAATCTAAAGGATAATCATTTATGAGTAGTATATTGGTAATAATATTTAAATTTTGTTGGTGAAATTGTGGAGATGATAGTTTGATTGCTCGGTCTATTAAATTGTTAATTACACTAGTTTTGTATTTATTAGAAGTATTTGAATTAAAATTTAAATATCTGTTTGTTTTTATGTTTTTTCAATACCAGTTAGTTAAAATTTTGCCATTAGTTTGTCTATATAGTGTTAAGTCCAAAAAGTTTATAGAAGCATTTTGATTTTCATTTTCAATAGTAAAATTGAGCCTTGGATGTACATTATTAAACAGATTAAGAAACTTTATTTTGTTAGTCGTATCGGAAGCCATAATAATATCATCCACATATCGTAAATAGAGAGAAAATTCAATGTTATGTTTAAGGATTTTTGTTTCAATTTGTTCCATTACTAGATCTGCAATTGTAGATGAAATAGGAGAGCCAATTGCACAACCAAAGGTTTGTGAGTATATTGTATTGTTATATGTAAAAAAGTAGTGTTTAGGACAAATTCAACTAATTCAATAAAATTATTAAGTGGGATATTGTATGTTTTTCAATTCTATGCCAATTATGTTTAATGGTTTCTATTGCAAGATCAATGGGTATATTAGTATATAGTGATATTACATCTAAAGAAAAAAGGCTATGGTTTTTTTTTAAACAAATATTATCAATGTGTTGTTTGCATTTCCATGAATCTTGAATACTAAATTTATTAAGTTTCGTGATATTAGTTAAAATTCTAGAGAGATATTTAGACAAGTTGTAGGTAGGGCTCATATAAGATGCAACTATTGGTCTTAAGGGTATGTTTTTAACATATACCTAATAATATATTCAAATTGATTTAAATCCTTGCCGCTTTTTATTTATAGCTTTTACATGTATATTTTTCTATTATACTGGCGGCTTGCAAGTAAATCATCACAAGGTAGGTCTGTGGATGTTCGAGCTAGAACATCATATACATCTGACACATTTGATTCAGATTAACAAGTCGTTGTCCTAATTAACTATTATCGTAATAAACCTCGCCCTCCCACTGAGTATAGCTGGAAAACTTTGCTTTGTTACACGACATCGTAACGTAGTTGGGGCACACAATCTTTGTATTTCCTCGATTATGTAGTAACTATAACATTTTCACTTGCAGCAAAATGTTCATGTCGTAGATGTCAGTTTCGCCTACAACAAACTGGACTTTAACTTTAACAATTATTGATGACCGATAATGTGAACATACAGAATCAAATCATTTAAAATACAGTTAATGGACTTTATCTTGCATTAGCCAGAATAAGACTATTGTGGGATTAACATCTAGTGTAGCGCATAATAAAGATATTTTGTTTTTAGAAAGGTTTTAATTCTAGGATGCAAGATTTTAAGTCGTATATAAGCCTATTTTTACGTAACATGTATAAAGCGCATAAACTGTAATCTAGCTCATTTGACTGCCATATCTAACACCAATCTGTATGTAAAGTCCGCTAAAAAACGTTATCAGGTGGCCTTGTGTTAAACAGTAATTTTTGAAAGTTGTCTTAATTTATTTGCAAATTCAAGTGACCGAACGTGCTGAATTCTGGGCCACAGGCTGAGATGGCTGGGGCACGTAACAAGAATAGAATCAATTAGAATTCCAAACAAAATCTTGGAATCTAAACTTCAACGCAGCAAACAAAGAGGAAAAACAGGTAAGAGATGGATGGACAGCGTAGAAGAAGACCTCGCTACACTAAGGATACGCAGGTGGAGTCGAGAAGCCATGGATAGAGAAGAATGGAGATCTGTTGTAGAGCAAGCCAAGTTTGGGCTATCGTAATTGTAAAGATTATTTCAATACAACATTTTAGTGGTGGCTTCACTTAATATAGTTTAGAGATTTGACTTTATATTATTTCATTTATATTCGCTCACACGTTAGTGTACTGCAACTACCTGAGCTTCACCCTGCTACTTTTTTCAGTTTATTGAGCAATCTGAGCATATTCCGGTGCTGGGAGATTTTTTTTAGGACAATTTAATGCATACACTAAAAATCCCATAAGCCGCGGTTTTTTTGTCACTATGACAGCGGCAAAAGTTTGCCTTAACTTTTCCAGCGACAAAACGGAACCTAACTTTTAAAACGGTCTCATTCTAGTAAGCCTAGCAGAGTTGCTAAGGACCGACGACGGCGCGGTTCTTAGTTTTCTCGCCTTGTTTGTTAATTTTGTGACTTCTAAATTACCTAATATGTAAATTAAATATGTATTAATTAAATTGTCGTACCGAATTACACTCAAACTTTTTTTTTATTGAAGTAAAGTTAACATTTATAATTCGAGTTTCCTGGCCTTTAGGCAATTCAACTCAAAAAAACTGCCAGAAAAAATTACTCGTCCTTCGGACTCGTAATTTTTTTTGAGGCAGTTTTTTTCGTTAAATTGCCAAGCAAGGAAATTCTCATTAAAATGGCAAATTTACTTCGACAAAAAAAAAGCTCTCGTGCAATTATAAGTGATAAAATAACATGTGCCAGCTAAAATAACTGCATGGCTAAAAAAATATTAATCTCTACAAATTTTCCAAAGTTCTTCGTTACCATTGCATGCTGGTTTGCCATCCCAGAAATTTACATAATTCAATGGCGTATGGGAGATATGTAGGTACTTGAATAAATAGCCCTCGGTTACAAATATGTTGTATTTGGAAAGGTGTAATACATTTTATTAGTATACAAAAATATTTGGTTAGCACTATTTACAGTGATTGCTTCTGTGTAGTTTTGAGTAAGCATTGTCTTGCAATCAAGACTGCTATAAAAATATATTTGTTAGATAATATAAGCTATTCCTTGTTAGATAATATAAGCTATTCCTTGTATGATTTGTGATATTTGCTTTGGGATATTTGGTTATACAATTAAGTGTTCTTGTGGTGTAATTATGAATTATTATTTATACACTACTTATTATCACCTCCAAGGTATGAACTATTATCATTATACGATCTTTGTTAAAACCTGGATTTCATTTTGTATTTTTGTTTCCTTTGCGACACTTAGTGGTTAGTAGTTTCAAATTTTTGGCCGCGAAAGTACCAGATACAACCACTTCGCGCCCTTCAATTTAATTTTCACCTTTTGTAAGGTAAGTTAACTCCGATCCATTCTCCGTAGCTAGTAGGTGGCGTGTTCCGTTCATTATTAGCCAGAGTCAGTAGATATAGGAGAGTACCGCCATTCTTTGATCCGTGAAAATGCCGCCTACGACGTCATTTTTGTTCCCCTAGACTTTCTCGCATTCGCCTTGTTTTCTAGCAAATTTGAAAAGTTTATTGCAATGTATATACATACAGCGATAAAATTACATTTTCAGGTAACCACTACCTGTTTAGGTAAAGTGCCGCTTTAGGTTAACCTATCATACTGAAATTTTATATCTGGGAGTTTTTCTCAATAATAAATGTATGTGCAAAATTTAGTGCAAATACCTTGAAGCAAACTGGTACTTTACTTGAATGGATACCGCTACCTGTTTAGGTAAAATGCCACTTCCGGTTAACCGATCATGCTGAAATTTTATATCTGGGAGTTTTTCTCAATAATAAATGTATGTGCAAAATTTCGTGCAAATACCTTGAAGCAAACTGATACTTTACTTGAATGAATACCGCTACCTGTTTAGGTATAATGCCACTTCCGGTTAACCGATCATGCTGAAATGTAATATCTGGTAGTTTTTATACATAAGAAATGTATGTACAAAATTTTGTTCAAATATCTCGAAGCAAACTGGTACTTTACTTGAATAGGTACCGCTACCTGTTTAGGTAAAGTGCCACTTCCGGTTAACCGATTTCGCTCAAAATTTGACAGGAACCTACAAATTTTAAATAATGACTATGTACATAATTTCAAGGGTCTAGCTTATTTCGTTTTTAAGTTATCGTGTTCACACACACACACACACACACGCACACACGCACACACATACACACACACAGACATAATTCGAAAAATAGTTTTTTCGGACTCTAGGAGGTCTAAAACGTCAAGATTCGTCAAAATCTCGAAGTCGATTTTTTTGACGATTACAATACTTTCTCTATACTACCGTATGCGAGAAAGTAATAACTGATTGAGTTATGTCTAAAATTTTACTTGAAATTGGCAAGACTGTAAGTCTATGTCAAATTGGAGGTTAGCAGGTTAGATTTTGCGTCAATCTGTGTCAAATAACAAACAAAACCTAACCTGCTAACCTCGAATTTGACATAGACTTACAGTCTTGCCAATTTTAAGTCAAATTTCGGATTGCCAATAAATATCACATTGACGGAATTGTGTTACTAACCTCAAAGTGACGCATATGACAAAGGAACAAACATGGCGAACGTGGCGGTACTCTCCTATATCTACTGGCTCTGATTATCAGCAAAAAATAATGTTACACACTCTTTCTTTATACTGCAAGGCAAGTGACAGGAAGAATTTAAAATAACCAAACTAAGGCTTAACAGGTATTACAGAGTACGTGAATATCAAGGTAAGTACCTGACTGGAGAAAATCTGAGCCACACCTTCTGGATAATCTAAGCTGATTCCAATTCAGAGTTTCTAAAATTTGCTGTTACAGAAGTGAACAACTAAGTGGCGCCCTCCAGGCCTTAATTATGAGCTATCTAATACATCTACAGTTCTATCGCCAATGACTCCGCCCGTTTCTCGACTGCAACTAGCTGGAGCACACCAGTTTTGCTGGGCAAATTAATCTTGTGGGTTATCATTCTATAATTATATGTCAATTCTAATATCGTCCTGCTGCTGTGGACGGCCTGGCTTCCCCAGTGAAGTCTCGACTGAGAATTAAAATAAATTAAGCCATGTCATACTGGGTGCTGCAGCTCAGAGCAGTTGCAGATCTTTACGTTTCAGAATTTCTAGATGACAAAAATGCGTTTTTTCAATTTCGTCTGTTCGTTGTCAGAAGACGATATTTTGCATGCAGATTAGATGTGTACCTTACTCGAAACTGAATATACTCTCAGTAAAGTAGGTATATATGAGGTGAGCACCTTAATGAAATAAAATGTTGTCTATTTTTGCATTAAGTTAAGAATTAATATTTTGTATATAGCTCAGGTTTTTATCCTTGACAAAAATAGACATATTTTGAACTCAACAGATACAGAGTGACATGCCTATTTTTGGTTTATCTCAAATTTGTTAGAGATACATAATATTTTGCATGTAGCTTAAGGTTTTATCCTTGACAAAAATTGGTATATTAGATAGAGGGCAACCAGTTTTTCCTTTTGATCATTTCAAAATTTTTAGTTTCAAAACCTCAATTTGCCAGTGAAATTTTGTGTCAAGCCCTTTATAGGTTTTTTGCATTGCGTCAGTACTGACTAAGCGAAATCTAAAGTTAATGGAGTTTTGTTTTGTTTAGTTATCGTAGTAGTTTCAACATTGTTAATAGTAAGATATGCTATTAAAGGATTGGGTTCTAATCAATTTATATTAACATGCCAAAGCAGACAAGTCTACCTAAAACAAATGATAACTGAGTACGTACCTGCTCAAACTCATCACAGAACAGTCTATAATTCTGATTGGGAGGTTTGTACACAGCCCCAGCTCCAACTATTAATTTACTTAATTTTATAAATTATAACCAATGATACTCCCACGGTATAAGAACTACCTATCTGTATTAACTAAGATGATTTTTAGATAGATACAGACACCAAAAGTGTGAGATCTCTAATTACTACACATTTTTCAATTGTAATTCACAAAATGTAAGATGTATTTCAGAATGTGTAACATGTAATTCAGATTAATAAATTGTAATTTAGAAAGTGTTAAATGTAATTCAGATTAGTAAATTGTAATTCAGAAAGTGTAACTTGTAATTCAAAAAGCATCAATTGTAATTCAGAAGCAAAGAGACAACTTTTATCTAGATGCTTTCTGAATTACAAGTTACACTTTCTGAATTACAATTTACTAATCCGAATTACAAGTTACATGATCTGAATTACTATTTACTATTCTGAATTACAAGTTACACTATCTGAATTACAAGTTACACTTTCTGAATTACAATTTACTAATCCGAATTACAAGTTACATTATCTCAATTATTATTTACTATTCTGAATTACAAGTTACACTTTCTGAATTACAATTTACTAATCCGAATTATAAGTTACATTATCTGAATTACTATTTACTATTCTGAATTACAAGTTACATTATCTGAATTACAAGTTACACTTTCTGAATTACAATTTACTAATCCGAATTACAAGTTACACTTTCAGAATTACAATTGAAAAAGGTGTAGTTTAATTCATCATCATCATCAATTCTTCTGCTCCATTGAAGCATAGGGTTTCGCTTTTCGACGATTCTTCGGCGTTTCCACCTATAAAGTACAGAATTGCCAGCTCTGCACCTATTCGTTCTAGTTATTTTCACTGTTTTGTTAGCACTGTCTGCCTTTTACTGTTTTGTTGGCACTGTCTGTCCTTCACTGACTCACTTCGCACAACACCTCGCATAGTTTTCTCCATTTGCTCTTATCCTTCGTCTTTTCTTTATTTTATTGTTCTCTCTATTAGTTCTTGTTGTGTTTTTTTTTCACAATTCTTCATTGGTAATTGTTTCCGGTCAGTATATTACCAGGATTCTCCTGAGGCATTTATTTATAAATATCTGTAACCTCTTTATGTGTATTTTGTTTGTTGTCCACAATTCTGAGCCGTATAGCAATACCGTTTTTACATTTGTATTAAACATTCAATGTTTTTTATGTGTATTTCTTTAGATTGCCAAATTTTCTTAAGTGCGTTATAGGCTCCTTGGGCTTTGTGTATTCGTGCTTTTATGTCCACTTCGCTTCCCCCTCCTCAATCTATAATGCTTCCTAAATAAGTAAATCTCTCTATCTCTTCTATCTGATCTCTGTCGGTTTGATTGTGGTCTGCAGCTGCTTCCTTTCCATCTTTTTCTATTTTCATTATTTTGGTCTTATTCTTATTTGTATTCAGTCCTAATTTTGATGGTTCTTCCTTCAGTTTTTTAGCTTTTTTCGCATTTATATTGAACTTTCCGTCAATGAAGAAGCATCGCCTGCAAATTCTATGTCCTCCAATGTTTTGCCAAACCTCCAGCTAATTCCTGTCTTCTTTATTACTCCTTCCTTCCATTCTCTTGGGATTTTTTCTTCTTTCCATATACTGTTTAATAGGTTGTACATAATAGCTTCTTTTGTTCCATACCCTTCTCTAATTAGCTCTGCTGGGATGTCATCTACGTCTATTGCTTTGTGGTTCTTCAGCGTTTTTATGGCTTTTTTAATTTCTTCTCTCGTGATCGCTTCTTCATTCATATTGATTTCTTCTGTTATCGGTATCACCTCTTCCATTATTCCTTTTCGTGTTGTTACTTTTTGGTATATTCCTTCAAAATGTTCAAGCTATCTCTGTTCAGTGTCTGTATTTGTTTTAAGGATTTTTCCATGTTTGTCTTTCATCCCTGTCCTGGTTGTTATCTTCTTTCTTGCTACCTGTTTTGTTATGGCGTATAAGGTTTTCATGTCGTTTTTCAGTGCTGCTTCTTCTGCTCTTTTCAATGCTTCTCCTCTATGTTTTCTCATATCATTTCTAGCACTTGTCTTAGCTTGTTGGTCTTTTTCTTTATAAAATTTTTCTTGTATTTCTTTTTCATTTTCATTATTGCTTGCCAGTATTTGTTGCTTAATCTTTTTCTTTCTTCTATTCTCTCCCACGTCGGTTTTGAAATTCATACCTTTTGTTTTGTTTTCTTGTATCCTAGTACCTTCTTTGCCGCTTCTTTAATAGCTATTTTGCAATTATTCCATATTTCTTCTATCCCTTCATTTCCTTATTTTTCTGCTTCTACCATTCACTTTCTAGTTTTTCTTTGTATTGGTTTCCGATTTCTTCTTCTTTTGGCTACTGAACATTGTATTTTTCTCGTTTTGTCGTCTTCCCTCTATTTGCTAGCATTTTGATCCTTGTCTTTGCCCTGAGTAGTGTATGATTTGTAGTTCCATCGGCCCCCCTCATCACTCTTACATCACACAGCATGTTTCTCTATTTGCCTTCTATTGCTATAGGGTCTATTTGGTTCTGAACTTTTCCTTCTGGTGAGGTCCAGGTTACTTTGTGTATAGTTTTATGTTTAAAGAGGCCGCCTCCTATTATTAGATTATTTCCTGTACAAAATTCTATGTATAATTCGCCTCTTCCCCTGTTCTCACTTAAAATTTTTGCATTCATATCTTTTAGTAATATCCTTATGCCTTTTTTATATTGTTTATTTATATTGTCAAAGGTTTTTTGTAGTTGTTCGTAAAGTTCTTTTTTGTTTCTTCTTTCTCATTTGTCGGTGCATATGCATTTACTATGATTATGTTGTAAAAGGTAGCTTTAAATCTAGCTATTATAATTCTGTCTGATATGCCTACCCATTCCACAAGTGAATTTTTTGCTTCTGATTGTGTTTTGTATTTTCTTCAGTTCTTCCTGAATATATCATCTTTGTTGTATTTTCTGTTGTGTACTCTCCGCATCCTTTCGATCTCACCTCATTTAAACCTATTATATCTATTCGATATCTTTCCATTTCTTTCACCACTTGATTTACCTTACTTGGTTCTAGCATTGTTCTTACGTTCCAGCCTCCTATACATTTTGGTTTCTAGTTCTTTCGTTATCTGTGGATTTTCTTCATTTTTTGTAGTTTTGTTGTTCCTTGTCATTGCTAATGTCGTCTTCATTTTAGCATTTCCTATTAAAGATTCTAGTTTTTTCATAGAGGGTCTTCCTTTAATTTGGATTCGCTTATGTCCTATCCATATACCTTCCCATCGATCATTAATTTTTGATAGCCCACTTTTATTCTACGGCCCTCGTTTCTCTCTTCTCTTGCCAAATCTCTTATGTTCTTCTGTATTTCCACTTCATTATTTGTTATCTCAATTTTTTGACCGAGTGGTGCTAGTTTCGCTATTGTTATTTTTCGTTCTTGTTGCTTTCCTACTATATATGCTTCTGTTACTCGTATCTCTTCTTTAAGAGATTTTTGTACTCCTTCTTTAACTTCTTGAAACTGCCTGCCTTTGATTACTTACAGTTAATGTTGAATCTAAACAAATTTAAGTTGATTATCCTTAAAAGAGTTAAGTATGTACTAAGTAGTTGATAGTATTACCTCCTTGGGATTCTGGTAAACCATAAATCCTCAGACTTTTCTTTTTGGTGTATTTTTCAGTCATCCACTATGTCTATAAGGCTGGGTGGTGCTGTTTGTTTGCTATGGACAAGATCTAGACATGCAGAGTACCAAGTACCTTAGACACCAACTGCTGTAGTGATATGGTCAGTCGTATAGTTCTTCTTGCACTGATAACCTTCTGCTCAAGATTTTTAATTAGGGACAGACTTGTCAATCAAGATTTTCAATCAACCGAGAAATAAGTGGTTTTATAGTAATTAGTATCACCACTATGATTACCCCTTGTATCTTTAATTTCGGTTTTTGATCGACTTCTGGCAAATGTCGACATGTCATTTACTTAATAAAAGGATGAAATATATAAAATTATTTATTACAAAAGACTACTATACAGAATATATGACCCGTAATTTCTATATATGGATAACTTTTTAACCAAAACAAATATATTATTATGATACACATAGGTCACTTATTAAATAAAAATTAAAAGAAATAAATTTGGAAGATTAATACAATCAAATTTAGAAAATTTTGAATAAGATTGTTGGTTAAGTTGAATTGAGTAATAAAAATTAAATTTGAGACAATTTATAATTAATTTTGTTAAGTTATAGCAATTGAGTATTTAATCAGGGTGGTGAAAGTTAATATGAAAGATAAGATAATGTTATCATGTGACAAATATGCTTGCTACTAGAATATAGCATGTAGTAGGTAAAACTCAAAACATTTAATTTTAAAAAAGAGTGCATTAATAATTGTAACTAGCATAATTTTAAAATTTGTTTAAGATAGTGATAATAACAAACTCATAAAATGTAGACGTATTTTTGGAAACAATAATTTTGTATTAATAAAAACTGGAAATTTAGCCTTTATTTGTATAAATAATTTGGTTGAATACAAATAAAAATGTTTTAACAAATCTGCGACGTGAAATTAAGTGAAAATATAATTATGAAATGATACAAGTGTGCAGTCATTAAAAAGATAATGGAATATGATTTAATTAGATGCAAGTAAGAAGAATTAAATACTATTTAATTAGAATTGGATGATTTACTACATACAAGGAATAAGTTATACTAATTACTAGATTTGGTGATTATACAGAGGACGGATGAATCATTTGAAGGGAGTTTCCAGTGTAGCTGATTGATTTGGGTTGGCTACTACAAGGTAGGAGCTGAGGACAATGGGAAACTAATTTGGATACCATCTGTTAGTGGAAACTTACCAGGAGGCTGTTCGATTGACGGTAACGTGCAGGAGCCTGAGATTTGGACATGTTCGAGTTGGTTGGAGGAGTATCGAGGTTTGGCTGTTGGTGAGCTTAGCTGTGAACGTCAGGAGCAGTGGTGTTAAATGTGAATAACAGTGAAATAAGAGGAAATTAGGTTGGTTTTTAATTAGTCCTATAGAAGCATATTGAATAAATGACAATTAAACACTTGAAATAAATATAACACAGTACTTACTTTAGTGAATTGAGTCTTTGATTTGTGAGTAGAAAGAATATTTGTCATTTTGATTTGATTAATAAACTATATTTTAACTTAGGAAAATGTAAAGTTATGAGTTACACTCTTAGTAAAGATCCTATCATTATTAATTATATGATGAATAATATGGCGCTGGAAAGGGTTGAATCAATAAAGGATCTGGGCATTTATTTTAATCACAATTTAAGATTTGAAACTCACGTAGGAAAGATAATTAAAAAAAGTATGCAGAGCTTGGGTTTTATTATTAGAACATGTAAAGATTTTCGGAACATAAATACTTTGATTGTTTTGTTCAATTCGTTGGTGCGATCAAAATTGGAGTATGCTGTTGTTGTGTGGGACCCTGGTGGTGTCAAGCATTTGCAATCTCTTGAAACTGTACAAAATAAATTCTTAAAATATTTGCATTTCAAGAAATACGGGATACAGCCTAATTTTGATTCGTACCGGGGATTGAGACATGAATTCGGGGTAGTTAAATTAATCCAACGTCGCGCTATCATATCATTAGTATTCTTATATAAATTATTAAATGAGTTATGGGATTCTATGAGATTAAGAACAAAAATATTATTTTATATATCATTTTACAGATCAAGGCAGAAAACATTATTTCACATATTTTATCGAACCAATATTAGAAAATACTCACCTTTAACAAAAATGTGTGCATATTATAACAAAATATCGCTGTTGAATCAATCTCTTGACATTTTTAATAACAGTAAGAATGAATTTAAAAAACTAGTGACTAACACTGTTATGGATGATCCTGAAGTCTATGCCTATACGTAAATAATTAGGTTACAGTTTTTATTTTTTTTTCTGTGTTTTTTCTTTCAGGTGGGTGGGTGCTGCTGCGAGACACATGAGTGGTACGGCTGTATTATAAAGTAGACCGCATTTTAAAACTTCACTGTATTAAAACAGTAGGGATTCAAATTTATATAAGGAGATGCGGTCGTGCCGGTCGTTTGTCTTGGGGTAGTACCTAATTAATTAATTGAATTAATTTAATTAGTTTAATCACAATTATTTATTTTATAGTTACATTTAAGATATTTAAATTATTGTTTGAAGTACATAGGAGTTTAGTTTCTACAAACAATGTAATTAGGCGAAATGCCTGTTTTGTTTGTTTCTTAATAAATAAATTATTGTTTGATAGCTGTTTAAAGTCAAAGTGACATTTAGTAGCAGTCAATAGTTGAAAATTCATAGAAAATTAGAATATCAAAGAACAGATAACTAGATTAACGACCCACACCCTATTAAGAGTCTCAAATTGCATTAAGTAATATTAAAGTAAATAAATATAGGATTTAAATGTAGAGAGGTGCAACCATTACATATTAATGGTCGCCCAACGTGGTGGTTTCTTGTCATTACAATATAGAAGGTTTATGAAGAATGGGAACAAAAGTTGTGCATTATTCCCACAAATTCAAACATTTTCATACATTTTGAAAATTTTTAGTAGTTCTCAAATTCTAAACATGAAAAATGCTTCAATCTCATCTGCAAAACTGCGATAGCATTTCAATTTATCCTCTGTTTATCAAAAAGGAGCAAACTGTTTTTAGTTTTCACTCAAAACCCATATTTTTGATGTTTCTTCAGTAAGCAATTGCTCGATATGCACTTCGACAAGAAAAGTTGATAAAAGACTTATGGAAGTTGGTAATTCTCCCAGTCAGTTTTCCCTGAGTTGCATTTATTAAGCTATTAAACGAGTGATGGAGGAATGAAAGGTGGCGGGGAGGAAAGAAAGTGTTGATTTTAAACATTTTTGTAACTCTCCCTTCAGTTCTATCGCTGAGGTATTTCATAATATTTTTTAGAAACATGGATTTTTTTGACGTCTCAGAACTTGCCATCTTTCTGCACTAATCTTCGCCGTATTTCTTCAAATAAATAGGTCCCCATATAGAAACAGTAAATAAGATACCCTATATACATATATACACAATCAATAATTTAATCACATTTTATTGTTGCAAGTTGATTTTATTTAAAACATATTTGATTTTGCCTTGCTCACTAAGATCCCTAAATTCGCTCGAGAACACCTAAAAAATCTACATTAGCTTTTCCATTTTCAACCTACTCAAACAACCTACCATTATCGGTTCATAACCAATAGTCTTCAACTGCCGACACTTCATGCTAATTAATCCTAACGGCTTCGTGGTATTCCTTATGACGCTATTCCAATTAACAGGCATAACTGCAAACCACTTAAGCTTCGAGTCTGGTGGTCGCATTACGTCCCCCAGAGTGTAGCCGTCAAAGCCCAGTGGTGGGACAAAGCTTCCGCTTTGGTCCTTGCATATGATTATGTCTGCAAAAAATTGAAGCTGCCATCATTAGCACAGTCTTATAGCAGTGTGACATCACCAGATTTTACGTAGTTGGGGAGCACATGCTCAGTGTGGAGATGCGAATGGCCTCGGACGATTTTAGCTACAGTTTCAACGACGTCCAGATAGAACCTGTCCGCGGGTGATATCTTCTTGTGTTGGTTCCAAGATGGTGTGTATTCCACAAGCCACTTGGCTACCTTTCGTCTGAAGACCGTGTCCAGGCGATTGCCTTTGTAGTCAGCGCACTCCACTTCGATTCCCACGTCCAGTGAAAACAAGTCACGTGAGAAGGCTTTTGCCTGCTTACCTAAAAAGAAAATTGGGTCAAAGACAAATTCCTTTGTTGTAGAATTTTAGAAAAAGAGTATTACGAAATGTCTAAATATTATATGATATAAAAGTGCAAATAGAGGATTTAAATCCAAGAAACCTGGAAAATAAATCTATGGCAGGACGCTTTAGCCAACTTAAACGAAACTATGATAATCCAAAGAGCTTATTGATTTGGCAGCAGGAAGAAATGTGGAGCTCACGAATGGAAAAACTAGAAATTAATCAACGCATCCTTATACAATTAAAGATATTTATTTATTTATTTCATACTCAACCAACAGCCAATTATAGGCGTCACTGTACAATTGTATCATATTATAAATAATCGTAATATATAACATCAAAAGTTGTAGAAAGGTAAAGTATGAGGCACATCATCAATAACAGAACCAATAAAAGAAGCCACCGACAATTTTCTTTACAAAAACCAACAAATGGAAGCATATATAAACAGGCTATAGAAAAAAGAATACTTGGAACAGAGAGAAAAATAAATGGAAGAAACTATATGTGTATAAAAGCAATAGAAAGAGCTAACAATTTTCAGTACCAACAGGAAAGAAAACAAACAAGAAGTCAACGAAGATTTTGTACACAAAAACAAACAAACGAAGACATATATAAACAGGCTCCAGACGAAAAAATACTTGAATACGGAGAAGGAGAATTGGAACAAGCTAGATGTGTATAAGAGAAATAATGATGAGAGCTAGCAATTTTCAGTGCCTAAGGGAAAGAAGACAAACGAGAAGCCAACGAAGGTTATGTCTACAGACACAAACAAACGAAAGAATATATAAACAGGCTGTGTAAAAGCAACGATACTTGAACGAAGACAAGATGTCCACAAAACTGGATGTCTATGAAAGAAATCATAAAGAGAGCTAGCAGTTTTCAGTGCCTACAGGCAAGCAGACAAACAGGAAGTCAAGGAAAATTTTGTCTACAAAACAAACAAACAAAAGCATACATTAACAGAACAGGCTATAGAAGAAAGAGTACTTGAACGGGGGATCAGGGGGGGGGGGGGGAAATTTGAAGAAGCTAGATGTGTTTAAGAGAAATAACAAAAAAAGCGCGTAATTTTCAGTACCTGAGGGAAAAAAGACAAACAAGACGCCAACGAAGGTTATGTCTACAAAAATAAGCAAACGAAAGTAGATATAAACAGGCTGTAGAAGACACAATACTTAAGCGGGAATAAGAAGTGCAAGAAACTGGATGTGCATGAAAGAACTCTTAAATAGAGCTAGCAATTTTCAGTACCTAAGGAAAGCAGACAAACAAGAAGTAGAACAATTTTCAGTACCTAAGGAAAGCAGACAAACACGAAGTCGAAGATTTTGTCTACAAAAATAAACAAACGAAAGCACATATAAACAGGAACAGGACATAGAATAAAAAATACTTGAACAGGAGAAAGGAGAATTGGATGTGTATAAGAGAAATAATGATTAGAGCTAGCAATTTTCAGTGTCTGAGGGAAAGAAGACAAACAAGAAGTCAACAAAGGTTTGGTCTACAAAAACAAACAAACAAAAGCATATATAAACAGGCGGTAGAAGACGTCCATGAAACTGGATGTCTATAAAAGAAATCATAAAGAGAGTTAGCAGTTTTCAGTGCCTACAAGCAAGCAGACAAACAAGAAACCAACGTAAATTTTGTCCACAAAAACAAACAAACGAAAGCCATATAAACAGGTTATAGAAGAAAAACTACTTCAATGGAGAGAAGGAAAAGTGGAGGAAACGGAAAGTACGTCAGAGAAATAATAAAGAGAGCTAGCACATTCAGTGCCTACGTAAAAGAAGGCAAACAAGAAGTCAAAGAAGATTTTGCCTACAAAAACCAAAAAACGAAAGCACATATAAACAGGCTGTAGAAGAAAAATTTAAGAGAAGAGTGATGAAAGAACTTGATGCATATAGAGGGAATAATAAAGAGATCTAGCCAAAGTTTTTTTTTACCTAAAAACAAATCAACGAGAGCATATATGAACAGGTAACACAAGAAAGAATACTTGAAGGGAGAGAAAGAGTGACAGAAGAATTATATATAAAGAGAGAAGAGAGATAAGAAATAATAAAGATAGATCAATGAAAGATTTTGTTTACAAAAACAAACGTGAGCATATATGAACAGGTTGTAGAATGAAAAATACTAGACAAGACAGAAGAAGTGGAAGAAACTGGATGTGCATAAAAGAAATAATAAAGAGAGCTAGCAGTTCAGCGCCTAGAGCAAGAAGAGAAACAAGAAGTCAAAGCAGATTTTATCAACAAAAATTAACAAACAAAAGCAGATATTAACAGGTTATGAAGCAAACAAATACCAGAAGCGAGAGGAGTGAAGGAAGAACTCGATGCATATATAAGAAATGATAAAGAGAGCTGAACCAGCAGATTTTGTTTACAAAAATAAATAAACAAGAACATATATAAAAAAACTACACAACAAGAAAGAATACTTGAAAAGAACAGAGAGGTGGAAAAAACTAGACGAGTAAAAAAATAATAAAGACAGCTAGCAATGGAAAAGAACAGAAGAAAGACTACTTAAACATGGAGAAGAAGAAGTGAAAGAAAGTGGATACATATAAGAGTTAATAAAGAGAGCTAGCAATTCAGTACCTACAGAAAACAAGAGAAACAAGAAACCAAAGAAGATTTGTCCTAAAAAAAAACAACAAACAAAAGCACATATAAACACACTGTAGAAGAAAAAATACGTCAAGGAAGAGGAGTGATGGAAGGACTCGATACACGTATACAAGAACTAATAAAGTGAGCTAGCAAAAGAAGATGTTGTTTACAAAAACAAACAAAGGCAAACATATATCTATAGGCTGTAAAAGAAAGAATACTGGAAAGGAGAGAAGGAGAAATGGAAGAAACAGGATGTGCATAAAAAAATAGAGCTAGTAATTCAATACCTATAAAAAAGAAAAGAAACAAGAAGCCAAAAAAGATTTTTCCTACAAAAACCAACAAACAAACGCTCATATGAACAGGCTGTAGAAGAATAAACGAAAATAAAAACAAAGGAGAGCACATATAAACAGGCTACAGAAGAAAGAATACTTGAAAGGACGGAAGCAATTACGGAAGAACTGTATACAAGAAAAAAATAAAATTAGCTAAAGAAACATTTTGTTTACAAAAACAAGCAAACAAGAGCATATACGAACAGGTTATAGAAGATAGAATACTTGAACGAGGAGAAGGAGAAGTGGAAGAAACTGGATGCATATAAAAGAAATTATAAAGAACGCTAGCAATTCAATTAGGGAAAAAAGAGAAACAAGAATTCGAAGAAGATTTTTCCTACTAAAACAAGCACATATAAACAAGGTGTAGAAGAAAGAATGCTTGAAGAGAGAGAAGGGGTGATCGAAGAACTTGATGCATATAGAATGTATAATAAAGAAAACTAGCCCAAGAAGATTTTATTTACAAAAACAAACCAATCAGAGCATATATGAACAGGCTACACAAGAAAGAATACTTGAAAGAGGTGGAGAGGTGGAAGAAACTGGATATGTACCTATAAAAAAATAATAAACGGAGCTAGGAATTATCAATAGCTAAGGGAAAAGAGACTAACAAGAAGCCAACGAAGTGTTTGTCTACAAAAACAAACAAACGAAAGCATATATAAATAAGACTATAGAGGAAAGAAAACTTAAAGAGGGAGCGAAGGAGAAGTGGGAGAAACCAGATGTGTATAAAAAAAATAATAAAGGGAGTAATCATTTTCAGTACCTAAGGGAAAGAAGACAAACAAGAAGCTAATGAAAATTTTGTCTACGAAAACAAACAAGCAATAGAAGAAAGAATACTGAAGGTGGAGAGGTGAAAGCAAACGGATAGATATAAAAGAGATAATGAAGTGAGCTAGAAACTCAGTGCCTACGAGGAAGAAGAGAAACTAAAAGTTAACGAAGATTTTATCTAGAAAAACAAACCAACAAAAGCATATACAGGGTGATTTATAAGTATGGTCATTAAATTAAATGAGTGTATATTGACCTCAGTAGAAGTACATTGCACTAATACACATAATACACCAAATGTGATTGAAATACCCAAACAAGTGTTTTTTGCTCTTGCTTTTTATCTAAATTCAGTTTTATTGTAACCACCTGTGCAAGCTTAAGTTCATAGAAATTCATTCTAGTGACCGTCAACCAGTTTACGTAATTAAAAGTTTTAATTTTTTGTGGGATTATTATTAATTTTTGATGTATAGTTTATTATGCAAAGTTGTTCTATTTGATGTCCTATAACTACTCTTAAATTTAATGACCATTCCATGACAACTAGAAAAAAGTATGATTTGATTTGGAATCCCAAAACGGTATTGAAGAAAGAAGTAAAGCAAAAATATTAATGTTGTAATGTAAAAAGGTTTGTAGAAACATGCTCGAGGTAAGGATCTTCTTCCGGGTGATTATAAATGCTTTTCCATGAAGTTCCCTTTGAAATATTGGTTAAATTTGAATATGTTGGTGGCACTGTAAGTGTATGTCAAATTCGAGGTTAGCAGGTTAGGTTTTACGTCAGTAACCTGCTAACCTCGAATTTGTATTGTTGGTGACACTGTAAGTCTATGTCAAATTAGAGCTTAGTAGGTTAGGTTTTACGTCATTTTTGACACAGACTGATGCAAAACCTCACCTGATAACCTTGAATTTGACATAGACTTACAGTGCCACCAACATATTAAAATTTAACAAATATTTCAAAGGGAACTTGATGGAAAAGCATTTATAATCTCACCCGGTATAAAGATGTAAGATACATGAAAATTGGTAATAATATAAAGCAAGTATCCCCTTTGTATAGATAAGGAGTGAGAGATTATAATAGACGAAGCCAGTATGTTATGTCTATTAGAAGAATGGAGAATAAGATATAAAACAAACAATACAAGCCACCCATGATTTGGTCCGTGTTATTAGAGTACCTTATGAACAAGAATACTTAGGCATATTTGGCCTTTTTACTGTTTGTGCACCCATATAGACTACATCTAGTCTATATGGGCACCCATATAGACTATATCTAGTCTATATAGGTTTATCTATACAAAGAAGACGCGGTCTAAGCCAAAATTTAATTCTAATATTGACAATTCGAGTAACCGCGAAAGCCTCAAACATTATATATTTGAACAGTGCTTACATACGGTGCAGAAACATTAACTCCTACCAAACGTTCTGCTAATAAATTAAGAGTGGCGCAGAGAGGAATGGAGAAAGCAGACAAGATAGAATACTAAATACCACCATAAGGCAGAGAACAACAGTAATTGACATCATCGAACGAGTCGCAAAAGCTAAATGGAAATTGGTAAATCAAATATATATATTGTAGCACTACAGGCCGTGAAGGCCTAAGGCTTGTTTCACTATCTGTTTCCACTGTTTTCTATCCTTTGCCTTTTCCGTCCATCTCTCGACACCAAGGCAAATAGCCCGCATAAAAGATAGCAGAGTGTAGACCTAGAGAAAACAAAAGAAGCAGAGATAGACCACTCACTAGATAAAGTAACGACGTGAGGAGAATAGCAGGAAATTGAATAAACGTCGCCCACAATAAAGACCAGTGGCAGCCTATGTCCAACAGCGAACACAAGTGGCTAAGGGATGATGATGATGGTGATGATGATACTTCATTGTCCTTTCCGTACAACATTCTTACTTGTTTGTGTCTATTTCTTGTCAATTTTTGTATTACGTTACAGGGCGCTTTTATATCATGCTTTGTTGCTCCTTCATCTGCTTTTTAAACTAGTTTCTCTCTTCCCTTCTGTATTTTTCCTATGTATTCATTAAGGAGTTGTTAATTTCTATCATAGCCCCTCGGCTTTAATATCTTTGCTTTTATACCACATGTTCATTAAAAAAGTTCATAAAGGGTGGCTGGCTATGGAAATTCAAATGTATGAATAATATGTTGGTGGCACTGTAAATCTATGTCAAATTCGAGATTATCAGGTTAGGTTTTCCGTCAGTTTTGACACAGAAAGATGCAAAACCTAACTTGCTAATGTCGAATTTGACATAGACTTACAGTGCCACCAACATATTATTCATACGTTTGAATTTCCACAGCCAGCTGCCCTTATGGACATTTTTAATAAACATGTATTTCTTCTTTCTTGATTTTTTCTATCTGTCTCTCTTGATAACCAGATTTACATTTCCTTCTATTTTTTGCAATAGCTTCAGTCGCTGATATTATTATTGCTTGTTTATAAGTTTTCCACAGTTGCTCTATATGTTCTTCTTATAGCTCTTTTGTTCTTATTTCAGTTCTCACTTGTCTCTGAGATCTTGAGATTTCTTCAATGTTAACCTCTAATCTTTGCATATAAAATTCTTCTTTTTTCTCATTCTGTATTCTATTTGTTTTCAGGCTAATTATTAGTTTCACTCTTACCAATTCTTGTTTGGTACCAATGTCTCTTATGGATCTGACATTTTGACGTAAGTTCCTCCATTTCCTCTGTATCAAAATGGTCTATTTCATTCTTCACTTCCCCCCCCTGGTGCTGTCCATGTTGTTTTACGAATGATTCTTCATTTCAATCGCTTGAAATTGATTATTTGAGTTTTGATTTCAATTGTTTGCTTTAAGTTTTATCTGCCACCGTTTTAAATTCTTTGATTTTTGTATACATTATAGTCGTTGTTTTTTTTGTCAACTACTTGTTCAAGTGCCCTAGGTGTCTACAATGATAAGAAACACAAATGAAATCGATAACAAACTGTTAGATGAATTTCGCACGCTAAAATTTCTGCAGCATATGTTCCACAAACTTCCATTAGCCACGTGTTCAACCAGCTGCCGCCTCATAAATCAGCCAAAAAAGCAGTAAAACTCGCTTCAAGATTAAGATATAAGCCATAGAACGCACATGTTGAACAGATAATTTTGAGATGTCAATTAAAACACTCATTAGCCCATTAAAAAAGTCATAAAAATCATTTTAAGATTGATATATGAGCCATAAAACACACGTGTTGTGCAGAAACCCATTGTCGCAAGCTTGGCCAAAACTCGGTCACGGTATCTCTATCCCCGTAGCGCTTCAGCCAATCGCATTGCCGAATTAATCGCCTGCCCCATTTCCAACCAATGGTCGCAAACATCTCATTACTCCCCACCACAATCGGCTTTCAGATCTTTCAAAAGGGTCTCGCTGCAGAGGATTCGTTCAGTTACCGCATTCAAGCAAGTTGCCGAGTGTCTTTACATGTTTTGACCATGACGTTTCTAATTTCCAGAGATATCTTCTCAATCCACTCTGCGGGATTTCATTTACAGAACCGCTCGTTTTAAGCCAGTTAATAAGAGTGCGTACCGAAGTTTCGTATCGTCTCGGCACTCCCGGATTTTCCTGCACAAAGGATCGGACACGTTAGACCAAGTTCTCGCACTGCAGCACCGCTTGCCATTCCGTGCTACCGATTTTTCTCCCGGATCCTTCAGCAGTTACGGTGGCCTGGCTTGCCACATTTTATTCTATTGAGCTGCTCGGATTTTCCTGCACAACTGTAGCGATACGTCCAAGCGTGATTCCGGAAGGGACATCTAGCAACACAAGCCACAACAAGTATTTTAAAAAGGTACTCTGTAAAATTTATATTATTTTCGCTAAGTGAAGTGGAGTCGCGGAAGCAAATTAAAGTGACGCAAGTTTGAAAGACTTCGTATAGCGTTCAGATAACGGCAAAATAGTCATTATCATTTCACGAATTCATAAACCTGTAAATAGTTAAATTAAGATTACCGAATGAAAATATTTAGCAGTTGACTATGACGTCATGTAGAACTTGGGATTCGATAATTAAGTCAGCTGTTATTATTGTACATAGTAATTTTGGTGGTTTGACGTTAATATATTGAATTTTAATTATTGATTTCTTTGGATTTGAAGGTTGTTGCATGTGTTATTTCCTGTATTTAAGTGTAAAAGATTCTAGCTGTAGGAAATTACTTAAGGTAAGTTCCATCCGGGTCAGCGTACGGAAAGACGTCACTGCAGCAGTATCAATGACGCATCTACGGGTGATTTTTTTCTTTCCACTTTTAAGAAATTACTCAGTATTATCATTAGAAAAGTGGTGGCGCTCAGGCATTTCATCCCCTTTTAAGTTATTGAGCTGTTGCCTGCAGTAACGGACAATCCGAAAATAACCTACGCCTGCTCAACTTGCTGCCGGCAAATTTTTTTTATTACCACCATTGAAGGCGGGCTGGGCTTGTAATCACGCAATATAATCTCGTTTTATGGGGTAATAAAACAAGTGGCAGAGAATGGTGGAAACATATGAAGATTTTGGCTACGAATATGTAATGATTATGATTTAAAGATTCTTGTATAATAATACCAATGGCACGAAGCGAGCTGTTGGTAGAATTTGACGAGCTTCAACATTATGAATTAGCAGCATTTGTAAAAAAAATCCAAATTTATTTTTTAAGAATTTAAGATACGAATTAACCTAGAAGGCACTGAACACATTCAGATAATGTACAGATGAATAAACAAATAAAATCTGTGTTTGAAGTCCACTTAAATCCGTTGTCAATATTGCATGTACTTTTTGTAGAATAAGTGTCCTGCCTAGGACGATCTTATATCGTATGTTTAAAAAAAAAACTCATTTAGGGTAGGCCTTGGAAAGAAAGATAGAAAATCTAGTCATGTCTTAACTTAAGTCTGTAGCTGAATGTCAGATTGCATTTTGTACTGTTTGAGGCTTTCGCGGTTACTCGAATTATTCTCCTTAGCATAGAATTCCGGCTTAGACCGCGTAGTATTTGTAGATGAACAGTGCGACTTTCACTCTGATGATGCAAGCTGCAAGGTCTTGCGAAACGTTAGTGAATATGGATGCACAAACAGCAAAACGGCCAAATCTGCCTAAGTATCCTCGTTCTCAAGATACTCAAACAACACGAGCCACCAAAGAGCATGGCCATCGCGCAAGTTTTGCTCGACTTCACAAGGTGCAAGGCACATTAAGCCAGAGAATGCTGGGTGTTCATCTACAAATACTACGCGGTCTAAGCCGAAATTCTATGCTAAGGAGATTGCATTTTGTTTATGAAAACATCTGCCACTGTGACAGGAAAAAGGTTACACTTTCATTTAGTTTACTTGTATCAAGTAAAAAAAAAAATAAGATAGCAATTACACAACAACGAGTGTATGAATCATAACAGTCAATAAAAATTGTTTTTATTAAGTGTTCTGTATATTTTTTGGAAATAGTTCAAGATCAAGATGTAAATTAGTTCTCTCAGACTTATGGTAGTTCATTTGCTGCAATGAGAATGTATCAAGTTATAGCACACTTCAATTTGATGCTGCAAATGAGTTTTTTTTTTCAACACACGATATAGTACAGTACAGAAAGAAATAGAGACCCAGTTAAATTGAAATTTTTACTACCGATTGACGAAATATAATTTTTCAGCTTCTGTCTACAGTGATTGCAAATATTTCCTTATTTTTTTTATTAACAAATAATTATGAAATTTTCACATTTAAGCTTTCAAAGACCCCACAAAACTCAGTTTGGGAACAGCCGCATTGTAGGATTCAAACAAAACCATTACTTACCATATATCTCCACATATCTGTCTTTGTTCAAGAGCTGGTCCATCAAATCGTAGCAATAGATCTGGCGGAAGCTCAGGAAATTGAGGCTGCAGGGCAGAGACCGCGGGAACTGCACCAACTCCTTGCGCCGCTCTTCCCGCTGCAGCTCCTTGCATATGCTGTCGAAAATATCAGGCACAGTGTTGGGTTGAAGTCGAACATTGTCAGAGCGAGCAGAAGCCGCTCATGTCTTTCAGGCGCACCTGGCTGGTATCGCTCAAATTGCTCAGCATCTTTTGGCTGATCTTCTCAAGCGACTTCTCATGGAAGAATTGCAGAGTCGTGCCCAACAGAGCGATGTGCATGCAGCACAAGCAGGAGAACCTGTCTATTTCGGGCACTAGGTGGTCCAAAAGGTCCATCAGCTGGTCCACCAGAAGGACGTGGCTGGAATATCGCAGCACCTGCAGAGGACATAGTTAAGACACACTTCGACGTATACTAGCTAACTTTACTTTTATAATCGCAGTTAATGTGATTTCATGGACTGAGTGCCTCTCCTTTTTGAGCTGCTTAACCATGCAGCCTAAGAGGAACTTCAGCCGAATGGGCGTCTGGCTTTTGAAGAAACCCATTGCAACGAGCGCAATCTCATCTGCCGAGAACTGGTCGATGTGCCTTTCAAGAGCGTTTTCAAAACTGACGTCCACATAGCATTTGCGGCATACATTTAAGTAGAAAAAAACATGGACGAGCTCAGCTTTGGTCAAATGCTTGGCTTTTCTCCTCATTTTTTCCACAAACTCAGCTGAGTAGTTGCTTAACTTTCCTATAAATGCCAGGGATTTAGATTATATTTTTAAAGTAGCAACTAATGTTTTAATTTTTGTATAATCAATTTGTTTAGTTCTTATATTAAAGTATCAAATCTCAGTTAAATTCACTTTAGAATATGTAAGCCATTTTAAATTTCAACATTGTTATTTATTAGGGGACTTTCCATTTCCCTATTAATTGAAATAATACAATATTTCAAATAACATCAATATAACAAAGAGAATAATAATGATTGATTAAGCAAATGGCCGAAAAAGCAATTTTGATTTTTTGAAGTTTTTCTATTGGATCAAAATTTCTGGAAAAATAAAACTCTATTGGTAACACTGTTTAACCGACTGTTTTTACTGCTGAAATGCTGATGAAATGGGTTTCTTCAAATCACATATTATTCAACAGCAGAAACTACGTTAAAGCTGCTCTCACAGAAACTCAGCATCTACAATACTCACTTCGACAATTCTCCGAACGCAAATCTCATCAGCATTTGGAAGTTCTTGTTTCAATTTACTAATCATCCAAGTGGCCGTCGTTTCTAACTTAATTTTCCCCTCAAACCGCGCAAAAGTCATGGCTGCCACTGCGATTTCCCGCACCGACATGCACGCGATATGACTATCAAGCGCATGCTGATATTCAAATTCTACTTTATGCCTCTTGTTCACTTTAAGGTAGAAAAACATGTGAACCAACTCATCTTTCGATATGTGATCTAAGCGCCTGCGTATTCGCTCTACGAAATAAAATAGGTAGTCGCTAAATTTTCCTACAAAACAGCCTGTTAAACAGTGTCGTGCTGCATTATCACTCACTTACCCAAGTGCAGCTGGTACCAGTGCTCCGCAAATAAAAATAGCGATTCTTTCGGCCAGTTGTGAACTCTGTTACAGCACATGTCATCAAGTGCACTCCAGATGTCGTGAAAGTTGTGAGCTGTGTAGGATTCACACATGGGATATTCAGACAAACACACAAGCAAGTCCGAGAGCTCCGCATCGGTCAAGTCTTGCACATGGTCCATCAGTCCATCCACTAATTTGTCAAAGCGAGTGTCGGAAACCGCTATGCCATTTTCCTTACAGTAGTTAAGAGCACTTCGGAATGCTTCCGCTATTTCTGTAGCTGATTTCGAGCGCCAGTTCTGATTTAGCATGCTATCGAAGTCATCCAACGATGAAATCGCATTGCTGGGAGTTTTAACCGTAAATAATTGTCTGTCAGTGATGGGTATCGTTTGTAAAATGTTGTAAGCGTAAACATTTTCTTCGTCCTTAAATACTCGCGCTTTTAAATATTGACTTGTGTGCATTTGGTTATTTAGGTATAATAATAAGTTTGGAGCATGTGAGAAAGTGAGGTTAGTTTGCACTGCTAAACTGCTGTATGAGCGAATTATTGCATCTTTGAATTTGTTGTGTTTATACGATTTATATGTTTGTTTGAATTCTTCATTTAAAAAGTCCTTATACAAAATCGCAACATTATTCTTATATTTAAACTAATAAACTTGTATTTACAAATAGTTCAAATATAGCACTAATAGTTTAAAATATAACTACTAATTCGTCGAACGTATTTTAACTACACTCAAGGGGAACATCGAATATTTACTGTCTTACTTCATTATTTATTACTACTCACTTATTAATTACTTACATAAATTACTTACTGTCAACGGCCATGAAAACCTACATTCAACTATTAAACACTTCTACATGGAGGACATAGTCAAGAATACCAAAAAGCTAGTAGATGGACAAGTTACGAAAGAAGAGTCAGCGCTGATTGCATCGCTGGTATTCTTGGAATGCGCACTCAGAACACCACATGAACAACACGACCCAAAACCATATAAAGAAGTTCGAAAAGCTTCAATCCAAAGTAACACCGATACCAGGATTGGAGATCAAAAAAACTGTAATTAACTTTTCAGACCAATCCCTCTCTGACGACGAAGGTACTGGAGGGTAATAAGGCCCACGTAACACATTTGGTAATGTCAATTTCAGGAGACGCAATTTTATTCAATAAACAGTACAGGAATACTTATACTCCATTTACTTGACATCTGCACTGTCAGTGTCAAATTTAAAAAGAAATCTTGACTATACCTCCAAAATAATGTGTTTTTTATTAGACTGTACAGTAATTTAATTGTTAAAATGTGAAAAATAGCAGTGGTGCCAACATACTGTCAGTTTGACAGTGCAGATGTCAAGTAAATGGAGTATACTTAAATATATTTCGAATATGTCAGAATACAATAAAGATTATTTGCAGTAAACACAAAGTATTAAATAAAAAATTAAGAAAAAACTGCATTGGGCCTTATTTCAAGAAAACTCTTCTAATAAGGCCCAGAAGAGAAAAATCACTAGCTCTCACAATTTGGACAAATGAAGGCATCCTCGTCGTCGACAGTTAGCCCCACACATTCTTCATGTACCCAAATGCCACACTGTGCGTAGGAATGCATATCCGTCTGTACGTCCTCAGAACAGATTGAGCATAACCACGAATTTTCAATTTCATTGCCATTCTTGTTGTTTTCAGAAGTTTTTGTGTCTTTTGATGTCTCATTTTTTCCTTTATCAATAAACAACTGCTTGGTTACATGTCGTGCTTTATAATTTAACGACTTCTTTCTACGAACATTCTTTTTCTTCGGTAACTGTGGGGTTTTAAACATTTCAAAAAAGCTCGTTTCCCCGTTTGATTTGTTGGCAGTTGAAGGACCAGCTGCTGGCTGTGGTAATTTTGAAGCATTCTGTGTTTCAGATTGTGAATTTACGGCCTCAGCAACTACCACATTTGAATTTGAGGTTGGGTTTAGTCCTTTTGTAAAATGAGAAAGAGGTAAATTAAACTGTTCTTCCCAGTCTTCATCTGAATTTGATTCAATTGTTTTGTTTGTGAGATGTGAGGGTGCAAACTCAACGTCTGGAATGACTCTTGGATCAAAAGGGTATATCCCAATACTACGAAATCCGTTGGTAATATTGAATACCGTCATACATTTCTTCCACACAGATGTGAAAACAGAGGAAAATCTATCTTTTGTCATTCGACGATCAGGATGCTGATCCCAGTAATACAAGAGTTCTTCGTCCCAAAAATGCTCAAACGACCGAAATACAACCTTGTAGAGAGGCTGCAGCTCGTGAGTTGATTTACTGGGAAGACGCATGAGTTCAATATCATGTCGTTCAGCCTTTACTGCTATGGTAACATCCAAATGAGAGGCAGCTCCATCCATTATTAACACAACCTGTCCGGGTGGTTTGTAACGTGTAAAATGGTGCAACCATTCTATAAAAATCTGGTTTGTCATGCTACCTTTCGAACTCATAGCAACTTTTGTACCAGCGGGTAGATTGTCATTATATATTGGCTTTAAACGAACACCCTTGGAGGTATAGTGTTACCCAATGCGTTAACACAGGCAACAATGGAAACATTTTCGCCTTGTTCATGTGCCACCAGATGCACTCTTTTGGTCCCCTTCAGAGCCAGCACAGATTGTTGGTGATAAAGGGTTATCCGGCAACCCTTCTCATCCATATTAAAAATCTTCTCAGGAGAATGCCGTAAATTGTATTTGTCCAGTAAAACTCGCAGTTTTGTAAAATAGTCATCTACTATGTAATGATTTAGTTTTTGCGATCGAGCAGGGTTCATCGACTGCGCCTTTTGTTTACTAAGTTTAGGGTGTCTCTTGAGAAATGCAGCATACCAATCATTGCCAGCCACTTTTCGGTTTTCGTTAAATTTATTTGGAATTATGTTTGCCTTAATAAAATTAAAAACAGATCTTCGCAACGACTTTGGCGTTAATGGCATACCTACGTTTGCCAACCTTATTATCCTGTTTTCCAAATCTTGCTCTTGAGCAAATGTCAAAATTGGTTGTCGTCCCAATGTTCTGCTAGTGTTGCCAGTTTTTAAATGATTTCGCAAAGTACGACGTGGAATTCCGCAATGTTCTTCCACGTACCTTTGAGAGCGTTCTTGTCTTAGTAATCCTACTGCTTCCCCCATCATATCCGTAGTCCAATTTCCACGCAAGCCCCTACATTTCCTTTTACCCATCTGAAAAATAAGGCCCACCAATACTATATTGGAAATACTGGCCGGGCTTTATTTCCTGAATCATATTAACAGTATACAGAGCAAACTATTTATATTTGACTATCAGATAAAGTGAAATTACATTGAAGAGTGCATCTGATAATAAGGCCCGCTTAAAATTATTCTGAAAATAAAGCCCGGGCCTTATTTTTAGAAATGCATGCAATCTTTAACCGCGGGATTTTTCCAGAACAGGTGGTATAATCTTACTTTTATAGCATGCATTTTTAACACAATGCTTGTAATTAACGATCACAAAATATTAAAAACAATAGTGTAAGATACGTATGAAAAGCATATACTTACAGTTACGACAAGTTAATAACATACACTGCACAATATGATTATACCATGTAGCTAAGTGCGGAGACACAATATAGCACGGGTAATCACATATACTGATTTAACTACACTACTGCCAACATACAGTGCACACTCAAACTTCTAGGTTACAACGGAGCGCGACATTTAAAAGTGGGCCTTATTTACCGCCGGGCCTTATTACCCGCCGGCACCTTATACCTTGATTTTGGCAAAGGATTGAATTTTGCCATCACTCAATTCCACATACCTACCGAAGAAGTCATTGCCAAAATTGAGAGTATTATTCGCAAACTCCCAGTAGTTGAGCAACCTGAGGAAGACAGACACGAGACCTGTCCTATACTAAAACGTGCCAAGCCACTAACGAGGAACGTCCCTAGAGCCGAAACACAAACTCTGAAGAAAATCCGCAACAATCCAATTGTTGTAGTTCTACGTGCTGGCAAAGGAAAGCCACTGTAGTGATGAACACAAAGGACTACCGGGACAAAAATCGATAAACGATGAACAGTATGCAACACTGAAGAAGAACCCCACATCGAGGATGGAACAAAAGATTAGAGGTGCTATCAAGAGCTCACTAATACCAGAGTTGGAACATCGATGACTACTGCCTAGCGATACTAGACCGCACAGGCTTTACGGACTACGGACACAAACCAGAAGTTCCAGTCAGACGAATTGTAAGTATTTACGGATCTCCTATGTACGAACTAGCCAGATACGTCGCTTATTACAACCATACATAGGCAGAACATAATCCTACGTATACAATTCTGAGCATTTCGTGGAAATATTAACTCAAATGGAAGTAACAGACCAGGACATGTTGGTCAGTTTTGATGTGGAATTACTGTTCACCAACGTACCAGTAGATGATTCAATAAATCTTATACAACAATGTTTCGTTCCTCAAGGACTCCGAGAAGACATCTCAGAGTTAGTAAGGATGTGCCTCACGACAGCCTACTTTCTTTGGGAAAGAATGTACTACGAGCAAAAGCTGCTATGGGATCCCCGTTATCTCCAGTCATTGCAAACATATTTATGGAAGCTTTCGAACAAGAAGCGATTCCGTCCAGTCATCTCAAACATATTGCTAGATGTACTTATTTGTTTGACTTATCATGGGATATGTTAATGATAAATAAAATGAATTGAATTGAATTGAAAAGCTGGTTCCGCTACGTCGACGACACTTTTGTTATATGGTTCCATGGAAAAGCAGCTCTTGAAATTTTCTTGGCACACTTAAACAACCACCATGTCAAAATAAGAGTCACTATGGAAACTGAAGAAAATGAAGGCCTACCTCTCCTGGACGTGTTAGTGAAAGGAACCGCTAACAGATTAAGCCATACAGTGCGGTGCTATTGACATGCTTTGTCTCATCATCATTCCCAACAAAACGGATCATTGATCAAGACTCTTATTCATTGGGCTAACGCTATTTATGACAAGGACAGTAAATCACAAGAACTAAGACATCTAGAAGACGCTTTACGTAGGAATGGCTACAGTCGACAAAACATCGGGAAAGCATGCCAATACACCATAAAACTGAAGGAAACTAAACCTATGAATTACATCTGCCTTCCCTTCATAGCCGGAATAACCGACAGAATAAGAAAGGTCTTAGATAAGAAAAACATCGAGGTCCGCTGTCGTACAATAAGAAAGGTCTAATAATTGATCCCTTCCAACAAAGATTTTTTGCCCAGGCTATAGACAGAAGGCGTTTACCAACTTCAATGTACTTATGGCAAATCTTACATCGGACAAACGGGAAGAAGCATCTAATGTCAAATAAAAGAACACCCGAGCCACACACGATTGGGCGAAACACAAAAATCGGCCATGGCAAAACATTTATTAGAACCAGGGGACCACAGAATAAATTACGATACCGTGAACATACTAGCCAAGACTAAAAAATACCTTTCTTGTGTTATTCGGGAATCTCTAAAAGTTATTAAAAATCCGAACAATTTAAATCGAGAAGACGGTTACCACCTAAGTAACACATGGAAGGTAGCTCTGCAAAACCAATCTGACCATAAGCTTCACATGAGCAACCAAGCGGAAAAGCTACAAGTTCCAATAACATACAAGATTTACATGAGCAGCCAACCGTCACGACTCCTCGGTATATAAACAGGAACAGATGCCACCAACATCAGTCTTTAGAACACTTCTGAAGAAGCTGACAGCATGAGCAGCGAAACGTCAAGTTTAAATAGACGACCATGGTATAACCCTGAAGAATCTACCATTACATAAATTGTAATATTTAAATATTTTTGTATACAATTTATAATTACAATAAAAAAACGACTTTCATTATACCATACTCAACAAAGTATGAAACGTATTCAGGATCAGCAACTTGTCTTCCATGAAATTTATCTTAACAAATAATAAAAGTGGCACAAAATCCAAAACCAAATCTGGCAACCACGTTTTGTACATTAACATAAAATTATCATTTTATATAAAATGAGCATAACCTAACTTTTGTTAATGACTGACAGCATATTTACAGGGTGAAATTCATCACCCTAACAGGGCCTCCTATCGGGAAAATAACTATTGAACGGTTTATAGATACTCGTATGTAATGCTCATGAACTGTGTTATTGTTTTGTCGTCTATAACCAGTTTGCACCGTATTGGTTCTTTGGAAATAACCATATATGTAATACTTACTATATTGCCAGCGACTATGAGTGGGGAGGTCACGGAGTAAGTGAGACAGACAACCAACTCTTCAATGTATAATGGTGAGCTGTGCGCAAGAGCGGCGGCGCCGTCGGCCCAATGGGAAAGTGGTCAAGTTTAAAATTCGCTTCTAAAGGCGGAGTTCAAATTCTCACACATGCGCACGAGACGCGTTATACTCTAATAAGTGAAACTATGTCGGCGCCGTAATGTTTTCGGGCGTTCCGAGGCCGTACTAGCAATATATGTATAATACATATATGAAAATAACGTCCTACTATAATGATATATGAACATACTAAATCACCCGAGCTAATAGCACACGGCCACAGCAGCTGTCACGCCATAACCCACGGCGACAGATGCTCCACTCCGCTGCTTAAAAGATTTAATTAAATTAAAACTTTATCGTACTCTTTTTGAAAATAAAAACCGGCCTACGATCTAAGTCTAAAAATTAGCAACATTTTAAGCCATCATACAATTTAATCGGTCCAGTATCTTCGGAGGAGATAGCGAACAAACCTAGAAAGAAAGAAAGAGAGCAACGATTTTGTGATTAGGCAAATAAAGTACGCAAAAGTTGCTATTTTATCTGCTTAATCAGATAAAGTGACACTTTTACCTTGTCAATAAAGACACATAAGTTGTCACTTTTATGACGTTTGCGGATAATAGTTATTAATGATACGAGTACATAAATGTAATAATAAAAAACCAAAGAAGCCTGTTCTTATTAATATTGGTATTACTGTGATGTTAACGTCATATTTTTGAAAAATACCACGAAATGAATTTCAAAAATGCTGAGATTAAAACCATATCAGACCTCTCAGCGTTGGTAATAGCTATTTTTGTATTAAGGGCGTGAAGGAGGCGATTTTGGCCCGCTGCGGAATTATGAGCCATAGGCCCGAAGGGCCGAGATATTATAAAATTACAAAGGGCCAAAATCGCCGTTCACGCCCGAAATGCAAATAAGACTTTTTGTAAAATCCACCTTAAAGCTTTGAAAAAATAAATGGCACGATTCGTTCTCAAAAATCAAATTGTTGTTGGTTGCTAAATGTGATGCTGGTTTTTTAGGCCTTAGGGCACAAAAGACACTATTTACGCCCGCAAATTATTTTTAGGCCTTAGGGCGCAAAAGACACTATTTACGCCCACAAATTATTTTTGGCCTTAGGGCGCAAAAGGCATTATTTACGCCCGCAAATTATTTTTAGGCCTTAGGCCGCAAAAGGCACTATTTACGCCAGCAAATTATTTTTTCGACGACTGACATCGAAAGTAGATTTTTCTCACTGTCATTTGACAACAGAAAGTTGACATTTGCCGCTGAGCGTGCGTTTTCATCATTTTGCCGCTCGCCGAGCGTTTTGGGTTTCCGCGTGAACAAAATAGGTAGCCACGTCCGAATGTTTCCTTGACAATGCCCGTCATTTGTCGAAATAATTGCGTCACATGTCTAATAGACTGCGCGAGTAATGTTAACTTGATTGTCAATTAATTTTTGCGATAAAATGAAATTTGATATTTTCCTTTAATAATATGCTCAGTCGTCGAAAAAATAGTATGTATGTTTCGAGTTAAAAGTGCGCTTGCCGCTTTTGCATGATTGCTGGTTTTGACTTCGTCTCAACCAGCAATATTCATGCGCAAGCGGCAAGAATGCACTTTCAGCTCTTAACATACAATATACTATTTAGGCCTTAGGGCGCAAAAGGCACTATTTACGCCCGCAAATTAATGCATAAATGACCTTATTTTAATACGAATTTACAAAAAAATCATTTTGTGGTATTTTTCAAAAATATGACGGTGAGATAACATTAATGCAAATATTAATGAAAATAGGCTTCTTCGGTTTTTAATTTATTTAAACGTATTTGTGGCTCTCAAACTTTTTTAGAAAAACCTTAACCGGTTTTTTTCGAAAACTAAAAGTTTTTGTATGAGACATTATTATATACAAGCAAATTTCGCTCTACGCGCTCGTGAAATAGGATACGCGAAAGGTCAAGCTCCGATCCGAGCGCTAAGATAAGAAAAACAAAACCTAAACAAATATAAACATCTGTGAAGCCGGAACGTGGGATTTTATTTTGTGCCACAGACAAACACACATTAAGGAAAATTATATTATAGATACTAATCATGTTATTTTGCTGTTCTCGTTTCCCAGTTAAAATATTTGCATATTCGTCAAACGATCAATTTTAATCAAAAATAGCTATTAATATAGCGATTATTACAGTTGTAATGTTTTAAACTTAAGCATCGACCTTCCTAACCGATGTTTCACTCAGCTCCATTAGTAAAAATTCGGGGCCCACACCTGCCACTTGTTCAGTCCGCCATCGCCAGTCCGACCCTGCAGCCTCATTTAACTCGCCCAATTTTCAAATTAATAATTTAAATAATGAAGGCGGATGGATTATAAAAATTATTACTAGTTAAGTACAACAAATCCTCCTTACAAATTTCGTTTTCTTTGATATTTTCCCGTTAACTAAGCCAATTCATTTCAAAAGAACAGAATTGACCGGTACAAACGCTACCTGTTCTGCTTGTTAAAAAGTAACATAACCTCAAATACAGCATCCGCCGTTACGGGCGTTACATCTTCAAATTTAAAAAAAGTACAATATTAATATAGCAAACAAGAACCGGAATCAATAATTAGGGCTTGAAAATAATGAACACATCGGAAAACCTAACGAAATGGTTGAGAAAAATCGGCTACGAGGGAAAAATTCCATCAAATTTTCGACCGTTAGTAAAATAACCTCAATTTTATTTGTTTTTAAATTTGAAATTTTATCCTTTTTAAATTCAGGTTCTGTAATGCGAGCACCGCATTGATATGGGAGCAAGTTATACACAGCGTCAAGCCGAAGCAGGAAATTGGGTACATACGTAACAGTGCCCTCATCAACAACTTGCAAAATGGGCAGACCGGCACGACCCCAAACTCTTACTTGGTGCGTATCTACCAGAGTTACTATTTGCATTAGAGGCTAACTTTATTTGCAGTATGACGCGAGATACACTCTGAAAGAGATCGAAATGTGGAACAAAGGGCAAAATTTAAAGAAACGTGTAAGCACAGTGCAGGATTCTTTGAATGAGGCGAAGTCACAGCTCAGCAGTCAAAGTTTACAGAATAAAATGAAGTGTAAGTACTAGTTTTTCCTAGTTAAATATTTATTGGGGTATGTTTCAGATGTGAATCTTCAAAACCTCAGGCAGAAAATTCGTGAAAATCAACAGCACATATTCATACTGAATACAAAGGCCAAAAGGTTGGAAACCGACACAGACGAAGTGGAGGAGATGCTAGCTCTAGCTCGTAATTTGACTCCTATCGAATCCGAAGAGCAAAATAAATCTGAAGTCTTTGTAAGTCTTAATAAGTGACTAATCATTTATTTGTGAAATTATTAAGAAAGGGGATTGTAAAATATTGTGAAATTATGTTCTATACAATATTTTGCAATTATTGGAATAACATTTTTTGAACGTGTAGAAAGGTGTTTTTATCCTTTTTCCTCCTTCAATTTTAGGAAACGCTTAAAAAATGTGCAGAGAAATTAGAACAAATCATGGAAAAACAAAATGAATCGCAACCCTCAGCGCCTGTATGCTTCAATAATAGTTATGCCCCGAAAACTCCTCGTAATAAATCTACAAGGAGAGCACTCATGGACAATAAGAAGACTCCGACCTTGTTTTCGAGCACAAAAAATAGTAGCCATTATGCCAAGAAGTCTAGGCAGAACCTGGACGACTCGCTGGGGCTGCTCGATGACTTCAGCGTTACATTTGATGATGCCTTAGCAGCTTCATCATTCAAGGAATCGCACATCTCAAATGCTAGTCTGTGCTTCGACCTTGCAGTTCTGAATGACAAGGAACTGAGCAGCTTGGTGGAGAACTTGCTGCACAGGTATAACAGGCATTTTGTATGGAATGCTCTTGATGACCTAAATGGGCGGTGGAAAACGCAGTTGATCAGTGCCACTATGGAAGGAGACAGGGAAAATTTGAGGTAAAGTTTTAGAATTTATCGGTATCGATGTTAACTTGGTGTTTTAGTTCTACACATTCAGGGAGCAAAAGCGGAAGCTTGATGAATTTATATGCCACGCATGTCGACTTCGAACTGAAAGCGCTGAGGATCAAGCTGCAGATTAAGGAACTCAAACGGGAACGACGTAAATTGGAGAAAAAAATTGCTGTAAGTTACAATTTTAAGATAAAAGACAAAAATTTCAAGATTAAATTCAAAATTTAAGAGTAAAGACAAAAATATGGAAATTCAAGTTAACAAAAGAAGACATTTTCGAGAGTTGTCAAAATTTCAAGAATAAAATTGAAAATTTTAAACTAATGACAAGAAAGTTGCAAGATTCAAGTCGAAATTTTTAGATTAAAAACGAAAGTTTGAGATTAATGATAAAAGTATCAAGTGTAGAGTCGATATTTCAAGAATGAATTTGAAAATTTTAATTTCACTACAAAAATGGATAGATTAAAGTCATCATTTCGAGATTAAATTTCAAACTGTGTGGTTAATGACTAAAGCGTCAAACATAAAGTTGAATTTTCAAGAATGAAATTGAACATTTTACATTAAACAAAAAATATTAATATTAAAGTCGAAATTGTGGGATTGAATTCTTAACTTTAAGATTGAAGTGAAGCTTAAAGTCGGAATTTTACGAATGAAATTGAAAATTTTGTATTAATAAGAAATTTCAATGGTTAAAGTAATTTTGAGATTAAATTTGAAACTTTGAAATGTATGACCAAAGTGTCAACCTTCAAGGTAGACATTCTAAGGTTAAAAGCGGAATTTGTAGGTTAAATTTGAAGCTGTAAGATAAATGACAGAAGTATCAAGCTTAAGAATAAAATTGAGGAATTTAGGGTAATTACAAACATATGTCAAGATTAAAGTCGTTATTTCGAGATTAAATTTGAAGCTTTGAGATAAATGACTGAAGTATCAAGCTTAAAGTCGAAATTTTAAGAATAAAATTAAAGAATTTAGAGTAATAAATAAATGGCAAGATTAAAGTCGTAATTTCGAGACTAAATTTGAAGCTTTGAGGTGAATGACGAAAGTGTCAACCTTAAGGTAGACATTTCAAGATTAAACGCGGAATTTGTAGATTAAATTTGAAGCTTTGAGATGAATGACAGAAGTATCAAGCTTAAAGTAGACATTTTAAAAATAAACGTGAGGAATTTTGGGTAATAACAAACAAATGTCAAGATTAAAGTCGTAATTTCGACATTAAATTTGAAACTTTGAGATGAATAACAAAAGTGTCAACCTTAAGGTAGACATTTCAAGATTAAACGCGGAATTTGTAGATTAACTTTGAAGCTTTGAAATGAATGACAGAAGTATCAAGCATAAAGTAGACATTTTAAAAATAAACTTAAGGAATTTTGGGTAATAAACAAATGTAAAAATTAAAGTCGTAGTTTTGAGATTAAATTTGTAACTTTGAGATGAATGACTGAAGTATCAAGCTTAAAGTAGAAATTTTAAGAATAAAATTTAAGAATTTAGAGTAACAAACAAATGGCAAGATTAAAGTCGTAATTTCGAGATTAAATTTGAAACTTTGAGATGAATGTCTGAAGTATCAAGCTTAAAGTAGAAATTTTAAGAATAAAATTGAAGAATTTGAAGTAATAAACAAATGGCAAGATTAAAGTCGTAATTTCGAGACTAAGTTTGAAGCTTTGAGGTGAATGAGGAAAGTGTCAACCTTAAGGTAGACATTTCAAGATTAAACGCGGAATTTGTAGATTAAATTTGAAGCTTAGAGATGAATGACAGAAGTATCAAGCTTAAAGGAGACATTTTAAAAATAAACGTGAGGAATTTTGGGTAATAACAAACAAATGTCAAGATTAAAGTCATAATTTTGAGATTAAATTTGAAACTTTGAGATGAATAACAAAAGTGTCAACCTTAAGGTAAACATTTCAAGATTAAACGTAGAATTTGTAGATTAAATTTGAAGCTTAGAGATGAATGACAGAAGTATCAAGCTTAAAGTAGACATTTTAGAAATAAACTTAAGAAATTTTGGGTAATAAACAAATGCCAAGATTACAGTCGCGGTTTTGAGATTAAATTTGAAGCTTTGAGATAAATGACTGAAGTATCAAGCTTAAAGTAGAAATATTAAGAATAAAATTAAGATTCAAGTCGTAATTTTGAGACTAAATTTGAAACTTTGAGATGAATGACAAAAGTGTCAACCTTAAGGTAGACATTTCCAGATTAACGACAAAATTTTGAGATTAAATTTGAAGCTTTGACGTGAGTTACAAAAGTGCCAAACTTAAAGTCGGAATTTCAAGAATAAAATTGAACAATTTAGAAAAATATCAAAAATTTCAAGATTAAAGTCAAGTTTTGAGATTAACACTTTAATCGCCACGTGAAGCTAACGTGCATCTCTATCTTTTTATTTACAGCGCCGTGTGATGCTAACTTGCATCTCACGTTGAAAAGTTTTCGTGGCCGTGTGATTCACGGTAGCTTCTCATTGTGCGTAACTTTACATGTTTTGCCTAATGCACGTGGCCTCCTATACCCAACAACACATTTACCCCTTGGATAGCGTATTTGGCTGCCTATTTATATGCGTTTCAATATTAGATATGTTTTATTGTTTCTTCTACGTAGTGGTCCTTGAGACCCATTTCTGAATTTGTATTGCGGCGATTAACGTGTTAACATTGCAAATTTCAGATTAATAATCAAAGAGTCAAACTTAAAATCCAAATTTTAAGTATAAAATTGAAAATTTAATATTAATAAGTGTCAAGATTAAAGTCTAAATTTCAAGAATAATATTCAAAATTTTATATAATAACAGAAAAATCAAGATTAAAGTTAACATTTCAAGATTAATTTGAAAACTTTGTGATTGGTAACAAAAGTGTGAAACTTAAAGTTGAAATTTCAAGAATAAAATGAAAAATTTTAAATTAGAAACAAGACATTTTTAAGATTATAGTCAAAATTTCAAAATTATAATTGAAAATTTGTGTTCAGTGTGTAAAAAGAAATGTTATACATAGGAAAAAGGTAATGTTTAAAATTACGAAGGATCCGTTATATCTGTGGTCTTCGGTTTTGTTTGTTATTTGACACAAATTGACGCAAAACCTAACCTGCTAACCTCAAATTTGACATAGACTGACAGTGTCACCAACAATACTCTTCGAATCTGCTCACATCTCTCTTTTCCCTAAGCTTTTTCCACATTGCCGGAACACAATAAAACAAACATGTTGCTAGATTACATGACCACAGTTATAGTCAATGTTTCATAATTTTTAACATTGCCTTTTCCCTATGTACGACATTTCCGTTTACACACTGTATAATGACAAAAGTGTCAAGCACTTCGAAATTTCAAGACTAAAATTGAACATTTTAAATTTAAAACAAAAAATGTCAAGATGAAAGTAGAAATTTCTTAGTGCGACTTTCACTCTGATGATGCAAGCTGCAAGGTCTTGCAAAACGTTAGTGAATATGGATGCACAAACAGCAAAACGGCCAAATCTGCCTAAGTATCCTCGTTCTCAAGATACTCAAACTACACGAGCCACCAGAGAGCATGGCCATCGCGCGGGTTTTTGCTCGACTTCACAAGGTGCAAGGCACATTAAGCCAGGAAATGCTGGGTATTCATATACAAATACTACGCTGTCTAAGCCGAAATTCTATGCTAAGGAGGATAGAAATTTCAAGTTTGAAATTGAAACTTTGAGATTAATGACAAAGTTTCAAACCTAAAGTCAATATTTCAAGAATGACATTGAACATTTTAGATTAATAATTAAAAATGTCAATATTAAAGTCAAAATCTCGAGATTGAATTCCTAACTTTGAGATTGAAGACAGAAGTGCCAAGTCGGAATTTTACAAATGAAGTTGAAAATTTTGTATTAATAACAAGAAATTTCCAAGATTAAAGTCGTATTTTCGAGATTAAATTTGAAACTTTAAGATGAATGACAAAAACTCGAGTTGCCCACACTCAGCTCCACTATGTACTTAACGAACCTAATGTCAATATTCCAAGAATAAAATTGAACATTTTAGATTAACAACAAATAACTGGCAAGATAAAGTCGAAATTTTATGAATAAAATAAAAAATACAGATTAATAACGATAATGTAAAGATTAAAGTAGAAATTTTGAGATTAAAATCGAAAAAATCAGAACTTTTATAAAATTTAACGAGTCATACAAAATCATAATTTATTTCAAGGCAACTTTATCGAGGAAATTGACTTCACCATCTCAACTCTCCAGTCACAAGGAGCAGCTGGAGCTGCAACGGCAGGAAGCAGGCTTAACAGCAGCCATCCAATACATAGACAAGGTTTACAGGCCCGAGCAGGAGTTAGTTGGGCTCCAGAGTGGCCTACAAGCAGTTCAAGAGAAGTCTGATAATATAGAGAGGAGCATTGTAAAAACCACTCGCTATAAACAATATTCTAAATAATCATTACAATAAATTGCAGGCTGCAAAACTGTCGAGCATCGACTTCAAAGTAAGTGCCTTCAAGCAAATCATCGAATCAATGTCGCAGATATGCTCCGAGACGTCCAGGCTCGTTCAGAAACTAGGACGGTTTACGTTGGACTCCAGTTGGACCAATGTGCTAGCAGCCAATTTAATTTCTACTGAAATTGACGCCTTAATTGATTTTCCACTAGAATACAACCGGCTAGCGTAGGTCGTATCTTCTTATCTGTTTTTACTATACTAACAAATGCTCTCTAGGATTGAAAAGACATTCGCTCGGGACTTACCCATAAACCGCATCCCGTACCAAGAAGATATGGATTCTAATACTCTTCTTATTCTCGTGACCCTCTTGCAGAGCCCTTGGGGCCCAGCAGAAACGCTTCTGGTTGATTTTGTAAGGGCTAAACACAAAATGGAGCTCTTGAAAACATCTAAATACAGCCCTGACTGTGTTGACATCACTAGTTGTAAGTTACGCTTTGTACCGGGTGATTATAAATGCTTTTCCATCAAGTTCCCTTTGAAATATTTTTGTATGAATAATATGTTGGTGTCGCTGTAAGTCAATTTTGAGGTTAGCAGGTTAGGTTTTGTGTCAGTCCGTATCAAAACTAACGCAAAACCTAACCCGCTAACCTCGAATTTGATATCAACTGACAGTGACACCAACATATTATTCATACAACAAATATTTCAAAGGAAACTTGATGGAAAAGCATTTATAATTACCCGGTATAATTTGATTATTTAACTGGAGGTAACACCTGCTTTCGTTTACAGACACTTTGGAAGATTTACAGCACCAAGAATCTTACATAAACTACGCTCTAGACAAGTTGAAATCGCTAATTCATGCTGAATCTGCGAACAAGAGCATGCAGACATTATCGCAGTTTCGCGACACCATGCAGTTGTGGCTCGAAATGCCCGTCAGAAACTTCATCTCGCCCAAGAGACTGTTCAATGGCGCTCCCTATGAGTATTATGAGAACCTGTTTGAGAGTTTTTACAAGCAGCTGTGATTAGCCTGCAGCTGGATTGTGTGATAAGACTGAAACTAGTTTAAAAATTGTGTATAAGCTTAAATTATATGTAGTTTTATACGTTCAGTGCTTTATAATTTTTATAATAAATGCTTTCGTGCTTTTATTTTTTTAAATTTTGGATTTAATATATCCCACTTGTAGTTTGGCTTGAAGTGAAAGATGACGAGTGAAGTAAAAAAATAAAATATTAGTGTTTCTTGCACCTTTGATTTTTGAGAGTAACTAAAACATACAAGATCACACCTTTATTTAGACAATAACGAGTGATAGTTATTTGTATATAAAGGCACTGAAGTTTAACTTTTTATTACAAATGCAGACTTTATGTAAAATAAGTAAATAAAAAGATGAGGTATAAAAAGAAACTTCAGTGTTGAGGGTTTTTTTTTAAATCGAGATTCAGAAATTAAGAATTTTTAACCAACTCTTCTAGGTTATGTTGACGTTTTCTGTCACGTATAATAATAATAATTTTATTTGTTCCACTGTATAAAATTAATACAAACTACATACATACATACATAATCTGTAACCCCTTATACCGTTACAGTGTCGGGGTGCCGGGCGCACCGAGCCGCTGAAAGTGTGTGCATTTTTAAGTTCGGCGGAGGTACTTGAGGTAGTCGAGCCAGTCTGGCTAGAACACTACGCCCGCTCTCCAGCTGGTCACCCATCCAAGTTCTGACCGAGCAGACTGGTGCTTAACTTTTGCAAGTGCCGTGAGAGATGCATCACCACTCAGCCGTACTGCCGACTAATACAAACTAATAACACAAATAAATATTGTAATGACTCCCTCCCTATCGTTGACAACGTTATTTAATTATAAAATTTTTAATTTGTTATAAAAATAAATACGGTCACTACACAATAATTAGTTTCATTCAATTTGAATTTTGGCTGATTGAATACCACAGCAATCTGGTTAATACAACAAACGGTAGTACGCCCTCCAATTATATTTCACTCATCTGTACCTATTTTAAATTAGCTATCTCGGGAAAATTAAACATGAAACTCAAATCTCTGGGTTGGGATCCTTGCTTTTGTTAAAATATTTTAATATGAAAAGTACGCCACTGGGTGGCAATGAAATTGGAACGCAGCGTGCAAGTGTTGCTTGTTCTGTCAAATAGCTGGCCAAAATAATTCGAAATATGCTGACAGCTCGCGTGTTTATCTAAGTTTCAGAGGGATTTAATGAGCAAATTTTCCGGTAAGTTTTAAAATTATCGTGCCTTCCAAACGGCGTCACCTGGTTCATTTGTTTCAGGCTAAAAAAACCTCGCCTAATTTGTTTGTGCTATAAGCCTAGCTGCATTTGTTTTTTCTAACCTCAAAATGACGATAAAAAATACAATTCCTGGACAATTAGTTGCTCATGGACAAAGAAATTCAATGGGATTCGGTTCCTTGACTCGCCCTTCAGGTATGTATGGTAAGACCTTCCAACTCTCTAACACCGGTTATTCCTTCGCACACACTAACCTTAAAATTTCTTAAATCGGCTGGTGCCTCGGACCCACTCTGCGCTGCCTGCTGTGTAAGATGGGCCCCCAGGATGCTGGGCTGGTTGATGTGGCTCGTATCCACTGGGCGGACTCGCTGGTACACCTCGCATAAGTTTTGGAATCCCTGCAGTACTCCAAACTGGCTGAAACGGAAGCTTTCCTCGTTGTCGTTCCCGTCCGATGGAGGTAGCCGAAGAAAAATCACTTCACGACGTGGAAATTGCTACCTTTACTCTTACTGGTACTCCTCAAAATTCTGAGCACTTTGGTATATGTTTTACTGAATTAATTTTATGTTAACTGTATAAAAACTTTATTTATTCGAAGAGTAAAAACTGGCTGTCAATTCAAGAATTTATTCAAATGGTAATTTTTTCTGGTCGTTATAAACAAAACACTATCTAACAATTTAAAAAAGGAAATCAACCAAGTACAATAATATTACTTTTACAATTAAATTGAACTTAAGTTATAAATATTTACAATCCTTAATACTAAAATAATTGTCCTTTGAATTTCGGATTTTTCACTGTCTTATTGCGCCACTTAGTTTGTTTTTAATTTCACTGATTGTTCAATCCGCCACTACACTGATTAGTTTTCATATCACTCTTGTTTCACATTCTGTCGTTTTCTTTTCTGCAATTTCTACTAGAGCTGCTTCCTTTTCCTCAATTCTCACATCTTGCTGTAGCGTGTAGTAATTTCTTTGTTTGCCTGGTTTATGCATTCTGCACAGTCCATCTAGGATCTTTTTATTCTTACCTCTTATTTTAAAATGCTCATAAAATTGTCCACATGTTAATTACTTTAATTTCTACGCTTCTTTTAGACTGAACATATTTCGAACCTTTCTGTGCCAGTTTTATTCAAATGGGTTTAGCTTTACTTCGCCCAAACCTTTTATATTATGCTAAAATTACATCAATGATTCCAACTTATGAAAATTGAGTTTCTTTCTTTGCCTATGTGTTCTAATAATCTCATTGCTACTGGCCATATTTGCCAATGTAATTACGGGCTGACAATTTATGTGAAATTTTACAGTTGTGTGAATTATCCCAACTCTGTGCTTTTGTGATTTGATTTATAATTTGTTTGCACTGCAACTAGAGTTGAGTGGAGGGCTAAATACCATCGCAATATATGCAGAACAAAATGGGGAGAGTTCAGTATCTTTAGAAGATACTGTTCTACCACTTCCCCGTATGAAATTGAATCGAGTACTTGCAATAAGTAGTATGATAGAATAAAATAAAATAATTACAAAACCGTCCATATTAATTAGACAAAGCATAGTTACAGTGTATGTGTAATACATAGTGCAAAGCAATAAAATTGTGCTCTAAATAAACTTACATACTATCAGCTCCCAGGCAATACAATTATAATAGACAAAATAAAATTAAACAAATTGCGTAGTTCTAACCAACAATATAATAATAGTAATTTACGATACAAGTAACGTTATCAAGCTTTTTACATTACGAGAGAATAGTTTGAATGAACGAGCGACGTTAGGAGCGAGTTCTTTAAAATTCTCGAGTAATGTAGAAAGCAGATAACGTTACGTATATCGTAACACGGTTTATTTTATCCTAAAATACTAATCTTTTAAAAAAATAGGAAAAATGGTTATTAATTACACTTACAGCAGCGAGTGGTGGTATCACTAGTAAGATAAAAACTCAATACTGTATTGTTGGTAGCACTGTCAGGTTATGTTAAATTTGAGATTTTGAGGTTAAGTTTTGCGTCAGTTTGTGTCGAATAACAAACAAAACCTAACCTACTAACATCGAATTTGACATAGACTGACAATACACTTCAGTGTTGTCAACATGTGATTAAACGCTAATAAAGTATCGTTATGTTGTTTTTCTTAACAACACTAGTGCTGTTAAATGCATCTTAACGTAACTCGTTGCTAAGGAGTTATTGTCATAATAACATAATAGGATAAAATAAAATAAAATATACACGAAAATATGTTAAGTATTAGTAAAACATGGCAAAAATAAAATGTAATCGTAGTATATTTACAACACATGCAATAAAATGGCATAACCAATAAACTTAATAACATCACCTAGCAGACAATACAAGTATTATAGAAAGTATAAATGAAATTTTAAGTACCTTGTTCTAACAGCCTTTTTTATATAGGATTTTGAATTTAGGCAACGATATTCTAAGAAATTCCACTGTTAAGAGTATGTATGTCAGTACGGTAGGTGGTTTTATGACACCATATTGAGATGGTATTGAGCCCGCTACTCAACTCTGCTTGCAGCACAAATAAATAAAGCAAGTCAGATAGTACAGGGTTGGGGTAGTTCATACAACTGCAAGATTTAGCATATAAATTTCAATCCGTAATTACATTTGCAAAGCAATGCCAGTAGTAATGAAATGATTTGAGTACAAAAGGCAAAGCGCAGAGCTCGTTTTTCATAGATTGGAGTCGATGATTTTAAATTAGCCAAAAATAAGAGGTTTGTGCAAAATTAAAGCCAAACCAAATAAATAGAACTGTCACAGAAAGGTTTATAATATGTGCGTGTTAAATGAAACGCAGATGTCAGAATAATTAAATAGGATATGTTTATGAGCATTTTAAATAAAGGTAAAAGAAGCAGAATTATTATTATACGTTGCAAAGAGCATAAACCAGGCAGAACATGACAATTGTAATATTAGACAGCAATATTTGAAAATCTGGGAAAAGTAGACCGTGGATAAAAATAGAAGGAAAAGGACACACAACAGGATGTGAAACAAAATTGGTGAAGGAAGTGGACTATTTTAAAAACAAGTCAGTGTAATTACGCGAGAGTGAAAAGACAATCTAAATAATACAAAGTGAGTGGCGCTATGAGACAATTAAAATAAAATTGAAAAGACAATATTTTAGAAATTTGTAAATAATTTTAGTTATAAGAAATATTAGTTAAGAAGGTTATTGTATTGAACTTGGTCAATATCCGTTTTTGTAGTTTAGATAGGCATTTGTTAATAACGACCAGCAGGAAGAAACGTTTGAATAAAATTAATTATTGACACACAGTTTTTGGTATCTCATTTAATTGCAATTTTAATATAAAAATATTTAATTTATAACAATAAAAGGTACACCATTGTGTAGAGAATTTACCAGTGCACCAGTGAACGTGTGGGTAGCAAATTCCATAACAAAAAATAATTTCTTCCGCTACCATCTTCCGAGGACTTCGGCAGGGACCAGTGCAGATTACGATCATCAGTTACGGGCACAAGTGAGTTCCTAAGCCCGAGATTTCAACGGCAGCATATCCGCCCAGCGTGTAGGAGGTCCTCACAGCTGTCTCAGCATCTCAGGGGTCCAGCTTCAGGCAGAGATTATCAGGAGACGCTGTCCGAACGAGTTACCGCAGCTCTGCAGAAAACTCAGGTTAGTTTGCAATCAAAGTATCGGTGTTAGAAACTGGAAAGCAACAATTCAAACAAGAGCACGTCTTACTGAGCAGAGATTCAGGCAGCTTAAAGCATGTATCAAAAGTGAATAACCAGTAATTGCATAAAATCCCGATTTGAGGTTAGGAGAAACAATTGCATGTTGGCGTCGTTTAACAATCAAGTGGAGGTTTTGCCTGCAAACAAAAAATAGATGAATGCAGTTGAAGGCGCCAGAATTTAAAAATTACCTTATTGAATGCTTATAAAACTCTTTTTGTTAAATTTAAATCACAAAAAGCGAACCGCAACCGATTCGTGTAGGATTTTGACAGCATTTCAAAGTAGCGTCTGCGTGATTGAAGTAAATTTACAGCCCAGTGGCGTTTCACACGAATTTTAACATTAACAAACCGGGGAACCCAACTTTGAGGAATGAGTTTTTCTTTTCTACCGAGCTAGCCTTCTGTAATATTAAATTGGAGATGAATGAAATACAATAAAGGGCATAATACTGTTTTATTTGTAAGTAGTTAACAAACCCAGTTAAAGCAGAATTATTTTTGGTCAGTCTAACATTTGAATTAAATAAATGTAAGTAAGGTAGGTGTAATTACAATTCAAATTATTACTATATTATATCACATTACATTACCTTTACATTACAATATATGTGGGCTTCTTAACTAAATAAATTTTATAGTATAATACTGCAACATGAAAGTCTCTTCGCTGCTGCATCGACAACCAACTAGTTTCTTTTAATGTATGTGTGATATGTTGGTACTTTGAAATACCATATATTAATCTTAAACAGTTATTTTGGACAACTTGTATTTTACAACAATCAACGAAATCAATGATATGTTTTATGGAACTTTTTCCACTGTCTAGGGTGTATATCACACGACGTTTCGGGAGTTTTTTTTTTATCTACTCCCGCCTTCAGGTGTTCCTAGTTAGTCCTGAGAAGGACTGATATTGTACGTCTTTATACGTACACTCGTGCCTACCCCGAGATTTGAACCCGGGACTGTTGATCGCTGTGATTACTAGCCTGTCATTTTTACCACTAGGCCACCATATCGGTTATATATTTTAGTTATAAACTTATATATATCTTACCGCTGTATGCGAAACGTTGTGTGATATACACCCTAGACAGAGGAAAAAGTCCGATAAAACATATCATAATAGACCACTGCCAAAAAATGACATTCAGAGAACGGAATCAATATAATGCATATATAGCGTATCAACGTAGTTAAATTGTGTAAGTACCAACGAATCACACAGCATTATTTTAAGGTTTTTTTTGTTCAGTATGTATCTATTTGAATAAATCATTTTTAGACCAGCATAAGCTTTGCCAATGACTTTCTTAATCTGAGTTTTAAATTTTAAAGTGTAGTCAACCACAACTCCGAGATTTTTAGCCTCGTCTTTCAAAGGGAGGAGAGTATTATTTATATAAAGTTTTATATCATTAAGAGCAGAACACCAATCTTTTTGCCTACCAAAAAGAACTACATTAGTTTTGCTGGGATTAATAGATAAATTATGCTCGTGACATTTTTGAACAAGAGACTGTATATCTTCATTGATCTGATACACCGCAGTCGGCAAATATTCTGGAGGAAACGATAAATATGTTTGAGTATCATCTGCATATAACTGCACCTGACCGTATTTAAGCAAACTTTCTATTAAATAGCACGTGTACATAGTAAAAAGTAGTGGCCAAAGTATAGAGCCTTGTGGAACCCCAGAATTAATGTTAAGTGCATCAGATAATTGTTCATCAATCAATACTCTCTGTGTGCGTTCCCTTAAATTCGATCGAAATACACCTACAGCCAATAAATCAAGTCCAATAAAATGAAGAATGAATTCAAAAACAGCATGATCGTCGTATCAAATGCCTTACTGAAATCTAAACTGATTTTTTCCATAATCTTTGAAATAACTGATAAAATACTGATTGGTCTCAGGTCTTTAAAATCGCGAGGTTGGCACTGTTTAGGCAAAGGGATAATTTTAGCTTTTTCCAAATTTTTGGAAATACTTCGGTGTTAAAGCAGTAATTTATAATATGAGTAATAGCCGGTAATACATAGGGACAACAAAGTTTTAACGTATCAATGGAAATATTATCAAGACCACTAGCTTTAGTTTTAATATTGTTAATGTAATTAAGAATTATTTCGTCAGTTACTTCCTTAAATTTAAACTTATTTATGAAATTCGATTTGTGTTTGTTATTGTAGAAATTAATTAAATTATCCTTGGCAGTAGCGTTAATTCGGGATGTAGAGCTAATTAAATAAGGATTGATTTTGTTAATGTCTTTAAGGTGATCTGGTAGAGAATGGAATTTTTCATTACTACGGACGTTAAGATTTTTAAGTTCTTGCCATACAAGCTTGTTATTACTGGCATTTCTAATTTGAAATTGTAAATACACTTTTTTTTCTAAATGAATTGTCTTATTAGTCAAATTTCTTAAGCTTTTGTAATAATCCCAATGCTTCGCCAATCCTGTTTTCTTGTATTTGGCTGCAGATTTATCACATAGCAACATAAGTTATTTAAAGTTATCTGTAAGCCACGGAACATACTTTTTTCGTGATTTACAATTTTGAATGGGCACGTGCCAATTAAACAAATTCAAAATATAGTTGTTGAAAAAATTTACTTTTTTATCGACATTATTCAATACAACAACGTGATGAAACGATGTTTACTGTAAGTCAATAGTAAATTTCTCATAATCAATATTTTTAAATTTACGTTAAAATCTCCTAGGCAAATTACAAAATCATGATTAAGTACAGCACTGGACAAGACCATTTCTAAACAATTTTCGAATACATTAAAGTCACACGTAGGAGGTCTATATATCACACCAATGCCTAAGAGACTTTTTCAACAACAAATTTAATCCACAATTGCTCAATAGTAGTGTCTGATTGAATTACCGAACACAATTTGAGTGTGTTTTTTACATACAGTCCTACCCCTCCTTCTCTTGTAAGACGATCCAACCGATAAAAGCTATAATTATCAGTACCAATGAAACGATTTCTTACTTCCGCAGTTAGTTAGCGTTTGAATTTCAAGGCATAAACATCGACGATTCTGTGCTGCGAGTTCAAGTGATTAAGAATATGTTCAGTTTTGCATGTTTGATGTAGTTTTCTTACGACGACTTTGATCGGTCTCGTTTGTTTATTTTCGAATGAGTACCATTCGAGATCAGTATTATTAAGAAATCGTGTTAGATTCCTATAACCGGATTCATTTTCTACATTCAGTTTTACGTTATCTCCCGAGAGCAATGCTGCCTTGTAACTTATTCCGTTTTCTTTGAGAGTGTCAACTAAAGTGTTATAGTTTTTCAATTTATTAATTATGACAGGTGGTGGCGGCTTAATTGCTGGTTGACTAGCTATTTTACTAGTACCTTTAGGTCTTTCGACTTCCAGTGAAGAAGAGCTTGCCTTTCGCTTTTTTCTGCTTTTAACTCTAATCCATTCCGTTTCTCTGCTTAGTTCCTCTTCATCCGTATAATACTCGGTTTGGATTTTTTCTTGTTCGTTTTTTGCTGTGGTTCCTTCCTCGGTTTTTCCCCTTGGATTTTTTTTGCAAACACATTGCAGCTGTTGATATCAACGACCCATGATGGCCATTGACTTTTTTCGCAACCTTCAAACTATCACTTATGGATTTTATAGCACGTATTGTTTATTTATCGGAGCTTGGAATCACAACCGTATTCGTCAAAACTCAACTCACAACAATTAAAAAGGTAACATTAAAATAACAAATTTATTGCTGCAATAAAAATTACATGGCACAGAGCTACAGGAAACAGGTCACTTTCACAAGTACGATAAAATTGTTTACAATTAATGCTTCGGAGTACTGTTAATAAGTATAAAATTGTACCAGTTACAGTTCTTAAGCCTATATCCGCTTTTGCTACTACTCGCAGATAACTTGTTACGATGAGTGCTCTAGGACTAAAATTTATCACAGTTTAGTTATCACTGAAATTTTATTATCGGCGGTTAACTATAAAAATCGATAATAAAAGTAAAACTATACGACAGCAGTTACTTTAAAAACAAATTTACTTTGTCAGTTTTTGTCACTTTAGATGTGTTACTGATAAAATACTTTATAAAATCCGCGCATGGACTGATCAAAGAGAAATTAATAATTATCGTTGGTTTTAAAATTGCATTTTCATTTTACTTTTTGACTTAAGTACCTATCGGTTATTAATACACTAATACCTCGTCTGTATATGCCGTTTTGGCAGTATTGGTAAAAAATCACTTTCCTAAAATCTGCTGTCGTACCGTTTCAGTGCGAAAAAAACGGATAATCGGATCCATGTTAGTGAATTTAGATTTATAATCCTGGAATTTTGCCAAACAACTGGGAGCGACCATAAAAGTCGCCCTTTTTACAGTCTTACAAAACAAACACTCCCAACAATATCGAAACATCACAACAATCAAACCCCCCTAACATGAGCTCCAACACAAACAAAAGGCGGCAGTAAAGCTGCCAAAACAAAAAGATTCACAACCGTTCGATTTTAGTCGGCCACCTCGACGGCGCGAGGAGGCCGTTTTCCAGTGCAACTGCTAGTACACTTTAAGTTGGTGCTTGTCGTCGAACCCGGCCGAGTGACCGGCATTGCGGACGATGAAACTGGCCCCATCGTAGTGCATGCGTCTCTCTCCACGACGGACGAAGAGGTGGCGGGTTTGCCCCATGGAGCCGGTGCAGTGCAAGAACGGGGAGCTCACCGAAGCCGACCCGTTGGTTGGAGAAGTGCGCAGGGAGAACTTGTTGCTGTTGCGGCCGATGCTGAAACAGTGCATACAATAACATGCGATTGTTTAAGGTTGTTTTATCCATTCACAGTCATTTACAGCGTCTACCATTTAGTTTCGTGAATCTTTCAAATCATACAGAAGGGCGATGCGTCACTTACGTATATGTTGGTTTTGTTACGCTACCTCATGGACCAGCCAGTCATCAAACGAGACTGACGTTAACTAAAGATGTGAGGGTTTAAAACTGTTAAGCAATTTCTTTCTAAAATTTTATTGAAAAAGATGATAAGGATATGATCTATCATACCTCTTCGACGAGAACTCGCTTATTGAAAGTCTAGCACTCTATCCAATGCGCCACTAAGACTTTCATTGTCTAATATAGTAATATTTATAATTACCGCACAAGACCGTCTGAAGTTTGGGAAATGCGTATGTTGTTAATAATCCAGTTGTCTGTCCCGTCATCGGTGATCCAGAAGTTGGACCCTTGGAGAATTGTAATGGCCTCGTTGATGTTCTGCGGCCCATAATTTCCTGGCTCGAAGTGAGGACTATCGCTGAAAGAGGTATAGCAGTAATAACGTTACGTTTTGATTGTGCAATCAACTTACCTGTAGAACACATTCACGGAGAAGTCCTGCGTCAAGTCCGAGAAGCTGTCTGTGGTTGTGCGGGTGCCAGCCGAGTCCACCAAATAGACCAAGGCGCACTGGTCACTGGTGAAGCTTACACCCTTGTACCACATCTTGGCATACCTGAGGATTTTAAATGATATTTTAAACTAGATTGATTTGTACGACTAATGATCTAAGATAGTATAAACCAGCGTTAAATCTATACTCTACACAATGACTTAGTGAGATATGGAGGTGAGACCAGAGTGACGAATAATCTATGGAAGGAAGAAAGTTGAAGAGAGCTGGAAAGAACTACTCATCAGCTAATGTATATGTTTGGAAAACCATACATAACTGGGATTAAAACCCAAAGAATATGACGGCTTGGACAAGAAGTAATAACAACAAAGGTGCTACGAGGAAGCTTAGAGGAAATGAAAAGGGGCAAACCACTAAAAACAGCTATTTATGAAACAAGTGCTAAAAGTGGATGTTTATGCACGAGACATGAAAATTATTAAACGAAGCCGAAGGCTGAGTTTTATAACATGTCAAGTGAAATAACACTTTTAGCATGAGTTAGCATGCCGATTTAACAAAGGTTTGCATTTATGACAGTTATAATTTATGTCATAGTAAAGAGATGGCCGTGACCGGTGCAGGTAATGTTTCGGCAGCCGATAGTTGTCAAAGTTAGTTATCAAAAGTAATTATAATAGTACACATTTTACTTTATTCATTACATAATCCTTTAATTTTTTAAAAAACACTTTATCTTTTAATGGAAGAAGTAACTAAACTTTATAACCTCACTTCCAGTTTAAAATACGTAAATTCAAAACGTGATTTTACTTTTAGCACGCTGCTGTTTAATACATCATTTTTAGTTGGACGAGCTATTGGTAAAAGGTCTACTTTTAGTAGTGGTCGTAGAAAAACGTGATTAAATGCGATCAAAGAAGGTATCAGCAAAACTACTAATAGTAACCTGAAGAAAAGTAGACAAGATAAATTATTCAATTAGTGTACGGCCAAACCATAATTAGAAGACTAATCCACAAGTTGTTCCATCTTGGAATCAGAAGTGATTCGCTAAATTGGATAAAAGATTTTTTCTTCAAACATTAGTAAAATGTGACATTATACTGCTTGATTAATGATACTAAACTGTCACTTCATTGCCATGGCATCTAAGCACTTTATCTGCCACTCGTCAGTGGCAGATAGAGTTATTATCTTCGCTGACGAGATAAAGTAATTTTTTTCGGATTTTGTTCAGAACATTATAAATATTTGTTATAAACGTTTGAAGAAAAAATGCTATATGTTATTCGGACCAAAAGTATCTTTATGTGGCTCGGCTGATAAACCGTCCAGTCGTGCTACATAAAGTATAACTTTTGCTCCTAATAACATAATATACTATTTTCAGAAGAACTTTTCAAGTCTGAATTGGCCAAACGCTATCTGATCTATGATAAATTATAACTGGTGTACCACAGGGATCAGTCTTAGAACCTGTACTTTTCATTTGGTACTCAAGCTATCTGACTAGATATATTAAAGCAACAATGCATATACCGGGTACTGACTTGCGCGACGCACCATAGGAATTTGCACAGTAAATTCTTTATGTTCAATTATTTGCTCCCCTAATTATTTTAGAGCTAAAGTGTAAATACATTTTTTGTAGAGACAAAAATACTGCATCCATTCATACTAATATTTACAATTTTCCATTTTCCAGAATAGTATAAATCAATGAAAACAAAAATTCAATTTTCAAAAAATCCATGGTGCCATGGAAATACCTAAACAAATTATAAGTGTTTGTTTGTTTGTCATTGCTGTTTGACGTTTATAATAGTTTTTGTTTTTTTTTACTCTAGATGAGTATTTCAAAATCTAGAGGAGCTGAAAAATTGTATTCGAGCGGAGAGTGGTCAAATAACTCAGTATCAATTAACAAATATTAAGCGAGAATTTTACTACAAGTTGGGCTATTGATCAGCAACGAATGGTAGGTTATTTGAACATTTATTTGATTTTCCATTATTTTTGTGTGAAAATAAATAAAATGATATCCTATTATGCATTTTATGGTTTTATAATAACCGGAAAATGCAAAAGTCAACTGCAATTATAGACAAATGTAAGTGCATTGCTTATTTAGATAATTCCCTGCATCACTGATTTTTGTAAAAATGCTAGTTTGATTTTTTGCATTCTTTCGGTTCTCGAAAATGGAAAATTGTTAGAAAAGTATGAATGGATGCAGTATTTTTTTCTCTACAAAAAATGTATTTACACTTTAGCTTTAAAATAATTAGGGGAGCAAATAATTGAACATAAAGAATTTACTATGCAAATTCCTATGGTGGATCGCGCAAGTCAGCAGCCGGTATATGCAGATGACACAAAACAATATGCCAACCCACTTAAAGACCACCATCTACTACAACTAGATCTTGGGAAAAGTCAAATAAATAGCTACTTCCACTAAACCAATAGTCCAATACTACAAATTGGAAAAAATAATCTGAAATGATCATAATCTCTTGATGGAAACAAAACAAAGCCACCTAATTCCCAAGTAGACTTTGATATGGTAATTTCCAGAAAGCCGACAAAGCGAACAGTACCTTTACCTAATGGGAAAATCCTTAGGTTATCTGAATGGGGAGTCTTTTAACCTTATCTACAAGAACTACGTTCCTCTACCCCTAGAACATACTGCCCAAATTTGGAGCTCTCATTACAACAAACAGGTTTAACTGTTAGAGAAGGTATAGTGTGTCCCGAATTGGACACTTTTGATAGGAAACATTCATTTCTAGAGGAGATAGTAAAAAACTAGCTTACATGTTACGGGCTCGTTTTTTGTGTAAAACTGAATGGCGAAAACCGCACATCGATATCTTGATCTCTTTAAAAGATACAGGGTGATTTTCAATTTGGTGCATTTTTGACTCACCCCCGTAACTTGCTTATTTGTGAATATTTTGATCAATATATCGATGTGCGGTTTTCGCCATTCATTTTTACACAAAAAACGAGCCCGTATAATGTAAGTTAGTTTTTTACTATCTCCTCTAGAAATGAATGTTTCCTATCAAAAGTGTCCAATTTGGGACACACTGTACAGGGTGTCCCATTTTCGATGATATTACGGGGTATCTCACTTACGAGTAAAGATAGAGAGTTGCTGTTTTCGCAATACTGTGCTACTTTTTTGTGAAAATAAAGATGGTATAAACAAACTGTTCATAGACCGCTTCGTTTCTGAGATACAGGGCGAAATTGAAAATATTGAATTTTGGGACCCCCTTCGTATCTCCGTTATCCTTTAACATATATTAAAGCTAAAAACTGGTTCTCATACAGTTTTTTACGTAGAATCCAGTGGCGTAGTCAGATTTTTGCTGTGAGCTGTCAATTTTTAGCTATAAATCAAACATATATTTTTTTAAACGGGACACCCTGTATATTTTTCTTTCATTTGATTGGAAATTTTATAAGCTTTACAAAAATATATACAGAGTGTTTCGTTAAAAAAACATAAGTTTAATTTATAACTAAAAATTTACGGCTCAGAGCTAAAATCTGACTACGCCACTGGATTCTACGTAAAAAACTGTATAAGAGTCAGTTTTTAGCTTTGCGATATGTTAAAGGATAAAGGAGATACGAGAGGGTCCCAAAATGCAATATTTTCAATTTCGCTCTGTATCTCAAAAACGAAGCGGGCTATGAAAATTTTGTTTAGACCATCTTTGTTTTCACAAAAAAGTAGCACAGTATTGCGAAAACCGCAACTCTCTATCTTTACTCGTAAGTGAGATACCCCGTAATATCATCGAAAATGGGACACCCTGTACAGCGGACAGCAACTAAAATTCTCAAAGATATTCGACACATACTGTACAAGGCAAGGTCACTTGCCAATGAACCTTTGCGAAAGGAAGACAGAAGATAGACCTGATCGTGACATTTAAAATCCTGCAAGGATTAATATTCTTGCGATCGCAAGGTGTATACAGGGTGTCAGCGAAAATGTGGCAAATCTCCCGGATATGAAAAAACACGTGAAAAGAATACTACAAGTTTATATAAACTTTTTTCGTATAGGAGACATGGGCTCCCAAAGAGCTCCAACGGAATCAAGTTTTTTACCCATAATTATTGAACCACCAGGTATATTCCAATTTTTTTTAATATGGTGTATACCAGGTAAGACCCTTCAAATTACTATCCAAGAAAGTGTTGTGAATTACTCACAGCTGCAGGAACGGACTAGCTGTAACACTCATAACCCCATTTTTTTTACGCCCTGTATGATAAGAACTTTGGACAACGTTTTTTACATACATTTAACTATTGACTAAAAATTAAGTACTCTTCATTCATGTACTAGCTAATCTCAACCGTTTTCGAAAAAACGTCATTTTATTTACACTGTTAGTCCCGTAACTTCTGTCGTTGAATATGAAAAACAAGAAATTTTCCATTGTCACCAACATAGTTTCAATAAAAAATTAAACTTTAACTGCTTAGTTAAAAACTTCGTAAGAGGGTTCAACATGGGCACTAACTGAGTCTAACTTTAAGTTTTCGGATCGATCAGAGAAATTGTTTTTCCGCCTTATCGGAAGAAGTGGTGAAAACGGTTTTTTTAGCAATTTCTCGTTTCCTGTTGCTCTGGCGCTGAAATTGCATTGATTCAAGTTTATGAAATTCCTCATAACTTTTCGAAATACCTTTTTTTCGTGTCCTCAACAATTCTAAAGTTGTTACCCGGAAATACTAAGAAATTAAGGGTTGAAATGGTTTTTATGTAAATATACGGCTTTCGGTTAATCCTACAATAAAAAATAGTATATGAGTGTTTTTCCATTTGGACATCTAATTACCGTTCTACAGATCCGCAAAGGTTGCAAGTCACATAGACTGTACATTTAGTGTGCACTTTTGAACGGCACTGTGCCTTCGACTGTTTTCCACATCGCTTTTGAGGCACAGTTTGTAGCGAGTTTTTTACGTAGTCTCTTCCATAGGCCTAATCCACGAAGTGTATTTCTAACATTCTCACACTTCCCTTGGTCTTTTTGATGGGCAGGGTACTGCATCGTCAATCCCACCCAGCAATATGGCGGGTGAGACGGAGGTGCTTTCTGGTGCTACGTGCAGTATTTGCAATAATAATGCAGTAACTAAACGGGTGCAGTGCAAACGGTGCTCCAAATTTTATCACAATAGCTGTGTGAACAAACTTAAACATAAAGTTATAACTATTGACAAAGCGACAATTGTGTGCTGCGAATCAACTGAATATGAAGGCGATAACTTCAGTGATGCCATTAATGGCGATGTCAAGGTAGATGAAATAACTTATCTAAAATTATTACTAAAAATGAAAGATACGCTAATTACTGAGCTAAACGAAAAAGTAGTACTTTTGAAAGAAAAAATCGGTTTTCTAGAAGAGAAACTAACATTTGTAAATACTGCGCAAAAGGACCCTTTAGATGCCATTCCAACCCAACGTTCATCCAGCCCGCTGAGAACCAATCAGAAATCAGAAAATTGTATCGTAAAGTACTCAGACGTTTGTGCGCAAACTACGAAAGCGGAGGGCACGGCAAGTAACATTTGTTTACAAACTAAGCCACCACATAAATTCAGTAAAGATCAAGTCAAACAAGCCATCAATGGAGTAAAAACTCGCCAAACCCTGAAAAATGTAATCTACGGAAACATTGCTGATCCACCCACCAACTCAACTCCACCAGCATCTAAAAAGAAGCCTGCCACCCAAAACATGGACAAAAACAGAAATAGTAATGTTGTGCTTGGATCAAATATAAATGCGACAATCGAAGGTGTCGATAAAACTGCTTACATTTTTGTTACACGTGTTAAACCAGTATATGTTGAAGACAATATTATAAAGTTTTTAAGCGATAATAAAATAATCGTTAGCTCGTGCGAAACCCTAAAAACTAAGTACACCACTTACAAATCTTTTAAGGTTGGAGTAAAATATGAAGACAAAAGTAAAGTACTTGATAAGGATCTCTGGGGAACCAACATTCTGGTGAAGCCTTTTAATAGTTCTAATCACAAATTCAGGAGGGATTTTCCGAGGCCAGCACAGGAGAAGTCCGTTACTTAACAAAATTCAATCCCAAATCTTGTCCGCAACCCATCCCCGGTAATTTAACAGTACAGGAAGAGGAAATTTCTAACAAAAGCTGCTTTAGTGTTCTTCATCTAAATATTTGTTCCATAAGAAACAAGTTAAGTGAGTTTACAGCATTTTTAGCCGATAAAAGCTACGGTGTGATATGTGTTAGCGAACATTTTCTATCGAGTGATGAACTCCAAGTTTTTAAATTACACGGTTATACAACAGCTTCTTATTTTGCTAGGCAGACGCATATTCACGGCGGTTCCGTAATTTTCTGTAAGGAAAATATGATTAGTAGTAATAGGATCGATGTATGTAAATTTTCTTCAGAAATAAATTGCGAAATTGCTGCTACCGAATTAGGTAGGTTAGATAATAATAAGCTGCTTGTTATATCACTGTATAGGTCCCCAAGAGGCGATTTTACTATTTTTATGGACTGTGTAGAGAACATGTTGAATCATATTTTCAATAGTATTAAGAACAACCATGTTGTAATAACAGGAGATTTTAACATTAAATTTAATCTGAATGAATATCAAACTATAAATTTTATCGACATGTTACGATCTCACGGTCTCGAAAAGACGATTTTTTTAAATACAAGGAAAATGAATTGCTTAGACAATATTTTTGTAAATTTTACGGATTTTTTAGAATTTAGGACTCATGTGTTCGATCCACACTTATCGGACCACAAAGCTGTTGCAATAGATGTGAATTTTAAAGTAAATTTGGATAATAAATGTACAGTATATAGACCCTTTTCCAGGATGGGACTATTACATTTTTATAATGCACTAGAAAAACATGATTGGTCGTTTGTTGACAAAATTATAGATGTAAACCAAAAAGCTAATCAAATGATACAAGTAATTAGAAATGCTATAAATCAAGCTTTCCCCATGCGACGTAAATTGATAAAGTCTAGGACTAAACAAAGCAACACTTGGTTCAGTGAAAGTCTTAGGCAGAAACGGGAATTTTTAAATTTTCTTACTGAACTGTGTAATCAGCAAAACGACGATAAAATAATAAATTTAAGAAATAGGTTTCGTTGTCACTACAGATTGGAAATTGACAAAGCTAGAAAAGAAGCAAACGCAAATTACATAAAATGCTCAAATAATTATGCGAAAGCTGCATGGGAAGTTGTAAATAACAACCGCTCACTAAAAAATTCTGCCGGTCAGTCTACAGATGTTAGTGCCCAGGATTTTAATATTTATTTCAGTGGTATAGCGGCTGAGTTGATCGATATGCAAAATCAGGCAAATACAAAAACCTTGGATTATCTTGTGGGTATCACGTTACCAGAGGGTTTGTCTTTTACTTTCAAAGAAGTTTCTTTTATCGAAGTTAGAGATGCGATAAACAACTTAAAAACAAAAACAAGTAAGGATTATTATGAAATGTCTGTAAAATTGATAAAAAATGTCAAAAACGTACTCATTGCACCCTTAACTAAACTTTATAACTCTTGTATAAAAAATGGTACTTACCCCGATAGCTTTAAAATCGCTAGGGTGATACCTGTACATAAAAAAGGTCCTAAGAACAAATTAGAAAATTATAGGCCGATATCTTTGGTACCTGTGTTATCCAAGGTTTTTGAATTATTGCTAAAAAATCAAATTGCATCATATTTTGAAAACAATAATATCTTTAGCGGCTTTCAATTTGGCTTTAGAAAAGGCAAATCTACTACTTTGGCTATTAAGAGTTTGCTGGATTTTGTTATCAAAGGCCTAGAGAAAGAGCAATATGTGAGTGCAACTCTATATGATCTAACTAAGGCCTTTGATTGCGTTTCTTTCGATATTTTGCTAGATAAACTTGCCTTTTACAAATTTGACAAAAATAGTCTAAATTTAATCGATAGTTACATAAAAAACAGAAAACAAGTTACCTGTCATAATTATGATATATCAAATGAAACTACTCTTAATCATGGTGTACCCCAGGGTTCAATATTGGGTCCAGTACTATTTATAATCTATATAAATGATCTTCACGTAGCGTTATCAAACATAAAAAAAACTCACAAAGTACTGTATGCGGATGATACTACAGTCCTGAATTCTAATTCTGATTTTGAAGCCCTGCGCAATGAAATACGCGTTAGTAACACTTGTTTATCTGAGTGGTTTGTGTCAAACAGGCTCTCACTGAACCAAGAGAAAACACAAGATATTATATTTACTCTCAAAAACTGTAACACGGGTAACGATTGCGAAGCCGTCAAGTTTCTTGGGGTTCAGCATGATCCCAAGTTAATATGGGACAAGCAGGTTGCTCACGTGTCGGTAGCTTTGGCCAGAAATATCTATTTACTAAAAAACTTAAAGTCTGTTGTTCCAAGCAACGTTTTATTGAGTGTATACCACGGGCTATTCATGTCATCTGCTACGTATGCCATTATAATTTGGGGCCACAGTAGCCACTCTGAACGCATATTTAGCCTCCAAAGAAAGGCGGTAAGGGTTATCGCTGGCTTAAGATATCGAGACGATGTTCGAGATACATTTAAAAATCTAGGTTTGTTAACATTGCCGTGTTATTACATTCTTAAATGTTTATTGTATATAAAATCGCATATTGATGAATATGGCGATAGCTCTAAAGGACATTATAAGCTTAGGAATAATAAAGACATTACACAGCCCTTTCTAAGACTGAACAAATCTAGATATGCATGTAACCATTATGCAATAAAATGTTTCAATAAGCTTCCTGCATCCAGGAAAAGTATGACTCTGATGCAATACAAACAAAAATTGAAAAGTTATCTAATTCTTAATGCCTTTTATAGCTATCAGGAATTTTTAATTACGCCTTTTAGATAATAATAGTAACTGTGATAACTCCCAGCTTTAATGCGTTTTTAATATATTTGTAAATGTCTTTTTTATGAAACTGATCATGTACATAATTTATTACTGTAATATTTATTGTAACCTTCTTTGTTGACTTGTGTAAGCAGTTTTTTGTAATTGACACCAATAATTAGTATATTATTATATGAGCGATTATGACAGCCATTATTCACGAAGATGACATTTGCGCCACAAGCCGAAGGCGCGTGGCGCAAGTCATCTGAGTGAATAATGGCCATAATCGCGAATATAATACGATATTTTATCTACTCCTATGCAATAGGAGCCTTGTGTTCATATTTCAGAATTATGACATTTGTGACAGCTGTTAACTTCAAAAGTCATTTAATAATAAGAATGAATTTTGTGATTGGCTATAACCTATTGAATAATGAAAATAGAATTTTTTGATTGGTTGCAATTTGCAAACTATTGAATAATGAAAATAGAATTTTATGATTGGCTGCAAACCGTGAATTATGAATCATAATTCATGGCCATTGTGCAGTAGGAGTAGATAATAGTAGATTATATTATAAGTGAGAGAAATGCATCATTATTTGCGAGTGAGGATTTTGAATCGCGAGTGCCCCAGCACGAGCGATACAATTTCTCACGAGCTTATAATGGCATTTCGCTCACGTGTGATATACAACGTTTTATCTTACAGTAGCAATTCTTATGCCTAAATAGTTTGCGCAGTCGTAATATGTCACGAAATAAATTTATAATTAGTCGCCTATGATTTGTGACATACGTTTGACAGTACTGAAATGTATTGGAAGTACTGAAGTGTATTGTCAGTCTATGTCAAATTCGAGGTTCGTAGGTTAGGTTTTGATTGTTATTTGACACAGACTGACGGAAAACGTAACCTGAAAATTACGAATTTGACATAGCTTGACAGTGCTACCAACAATGCAGTAGTATAAATAATGAAAACTCACATGTGAATAAAACTTCATTTTAGTCACTGAAAACAGTTGTATAATGTATGGTAATAGCTGCTACTGTAAGATAAAGTATCTTATCTTATCTTTTCTTATCTTATCATTGCAAAATCATAGATTTTGTGGCCCTTGTCAAGTTGTGTTTTCCATGAAACGAATTCGGGAAGAGAAAATATGTAATTATCGTTGGTGTGGAGGATTCCCCGGTGCAAATGGCAGTGAACTTTAAACCCGCTTTGCGGCAGCCATAAGCCTTTCCACATTTGGTCTTGCACCCGCAGGAAATTAATTTAATTATTGCAAGAGGTGCGGGAGGCTCAGTGCTAGACACCGCCACCGGTGTAAATGCATACCACGATTTTACGACTGGCGGAAAATTCACCATAAGACGCACTTCTAAGTTTTGGTCAAGAATTTCGTCAGACTAGAGTGACTAGACTATAGAGCAGAGATTAATGAGAGAAATGCGTAGTAACGGAGGGCTGGTTCACCGACGTGGAATATAGTACATCACTATTGCTTCCTGGGTACTGGGGATGAAGTTCATGCTGGATATTTGTGAACAAATGGAAGTCAGTACTGGCCTAGTTGGAGATCCCCATCTCATTAATTGCCATTTCTCAGAAAAAACTAGTAAGGCAATGTTGTCCAACTTTCGGATCATTGTCATATAGACGAAAAGACAAGGTGCTCTCTTTAGCGGCCTTGTCCAGCAGTGTCAAGATAAACGACACTCCTGTCCCCATCAACCCGGTGCTTATATTTCAGCGAATTTTCTTCACAAAGCATTCCAATAAAGATATGCAAGATTATCTCGTGTACGAACTCGTGCCGTACCCTTTGTCACTGATTTCTGATGAGGGCATGTGGAAGGGCACAAAATCTTTCTTGTACAACTCCTTTTCGCCTATGGACCATGTTGATCTTGGGGAACAGCGATATTTCGTAATCGACGAAGGTTTCTTGATGCACAAAGTCGTGCGGGATCGCGGTGTAACTTTTATACCAATTTTCGAAAAGTATGTCAAGTACGTTAAAGACCATTTCGGCATATCGGTGAAAATAATCTTTGATGACTTCTCAGAAAACCCATAAATTGCCGGCACAAGAACTTGAGAACGACTTCGCGACGCTGACGTCATCTTTACCAGCACTATAGTTCCAACAACTACTCAAGAGAATTTTTTAGTTAACTACAAAAGCAAGGCCAAATTCATCCAACTATTTAGAAGAGAATTCAAAGATTGCGATCTTACAGTCGAAAGAGCACTGGGAGATGCCGACTATCTAATTGTTTATTCAGCGATCGAAGAGTCTCACTTCTATGATTCTGTAACCATTATCGCCGAGAACATCGATATATTGGTCCTTCTGATGGCACTAAGACGAAACTGCGCAAATGTTTTCCTTTGCAAGTCTGGAAAACTGAATAAGAAGGAACAGCATTACTCTACATCATGCGTGAAACACGGGGCAATGCTGTATCAAAGCATATCTTGTTATTGCATGCATTTTCTGGTTATGACACAACATCCGCAGCTTACGGTATGAGCAAAATTAAATTTCTTAAAACCCTGGAAACGACACCTAACCTGGAATCTGCAGCGAATCACTTTGTAGATAAAGATGTAAACGCACTAGCGGGAGAGCAATTTATTATTGCTGGGGCTGGAAGAAACGTGGCGGTATGTTTACACCTGTGCCTAGCACTGAACCTACCGTGCCTACTGCAATAATTAAACTAATTTCATGCAGGTGCAAGACCACATGTGGAAAGGCTCTTCCCCAGCTCTTTTCAAGGAAAACACAACTTGACAAGGGCGACAAAACTAACGATTCTGCAATGAGTGGGATTGACGATGCAGAACCCGGCCCATCAAAAAGATCAAGGAAAGTGTGAGAATGTTAGAAATACCCTTCCTGGATTAGACGTATAGTGGAGACTAGAGACCCTGTATATTAAGATTAGAGACGGAAAATACAGATGATCAATGCGGATTGGTTGGAACCATTTTCCATGGCAGAAATGATTAATGCTGTTTGACATTTCTAATTTTTTCTGCAATGACAATTGACATTTTCTTTGTGTGATAGATAATTTAAATCAGGTTATACATCATTGTTTATAAATTTAACTTGAATGAGTGGATGTTTAGCAGTTGAATGCAAGAAATTGTGTTTAGGTTTCGATAAAATGACCCTTATATGTGAATATTGATAGAAAAGTCTGTTATTAAGAACTTAAAGTGTGAAAATCGTACAGATTACGCAAAGAAAATTTTATGCCAGACTAGTTCTTAACTAGACATAGGCAAAATTGCAATTAAAAAACTAAAATATAACGCAGTGCAATCATCATTCCATTTGTACAGTTGTGAGAGTGAAACATATTCAGAAAATCAATATAAAAGAGTTCAGAAAAATTTTAAGAATTTATGTGTTGCACAGTATTTTACAAATTCTTCAAAAATAAGATATAGTGGGGACCAACGTAAAATTTAAAATACAACAGAAAAGTTATTACCATCTGAGTGAAATTACATTAAATTAAAAGAGACATAACCACTATTGAAGCTAAATGGAGCATATTGTGTTTAACTTCTGAACTATTATTATTGGAGGGTAATAGCTATTAACATACCTAGGAATGTTATGAGTATCATAACCGCCGCAGATGTTGTATTGAAATCCGAGCTCGCAGAGCGAGGATTTTAAAACATCTGAGGCTGTTATGATCCATAACATCCGTGATTTGTTCAATAGTTTATCGGTTGCTGTATGGTTATGGTTGCCATGTACGGTAATGGACTATTACCGTACAGATCAGTTATGATTTAGTTACCAACCTACCTTTGTATATGTAAACAAGGCATTAATATCCTGCAACCGATAAAAAGCTTTTCTCTTATTACAGTTCTTTCAAAGTCAAAGTGAAATTTTCTGATAAGCTTACTTATGTGTGCGAGCTAGTTTGCACTTCATCTAGTGTAGAGCCGGTTTTAGTATTCATTTTAAAATTTGAGTCTTTGACTTAAGAAACTGTAATGTAATGTAAATTGGTAATTAATAACTAGAAACAATTCGTAATATCTATCCTACTTTATCAAAATCATAAGAAATTTTTATTCATAATGAACAATTATTTTCACTATTTGACATTTAGAAATTTGTTAGTTTGGCATTGGCAACATCTTGAAACATTCTTTCAAAAACATAACAAATAATCAATTTATCCTTGAAAACTGGTTCCACTTGTCCCATCTCTTATCTTACTTAATATACAGGGTCTCTAGGGGAGACTACGTAAAAAACGTGCTACAAACTGTACCTCAAAGATAATGTAGAAAACAGTTGGTGCGACACACTCAAAGACACAGTGCCGTTCGAAAGTGCACACTACAGGGTTATTCACGTAAAATGACGAGCCTGACCAGCTAAAAATGCAACCCAAAATACGTTTTACTAAGCACACATTGTTTTTAGGTATTGGAAAATTAAACCAGGAATCCAAGTAGGTATCAAATAGTTTGAAAGGTGTCATCACATTTGTCAGTGTCATCGCAATAGTATATTACTCTACAAGTTGAGAAAAGCCACTTTTCTAACGTGTTGAGTATACTATTATATTGCATTTCATAAGAAATGTGAAATATTAAATTTTTGCATACAAGTGACACTAACTGTCAAAACATAACCAAGATGAGCATAACTCAGTCCTATGTAGGTACTAAAGCACAATAAGCAGCTCCAGTTGATGTTATGCGTTTGGCAGTACTGAAGTGTGTTGTTGGTGACACTGTAAGTCTATGTCAAATTCGAGGTTAGCAGGTTAGGTTTTGAGTAAGTCTGTGTCAAAATTTACGCAAAACCTAACCTATTAACCTCAAATTTTACATAGATTTACAGTGTCGCCAACATCACCCTTCAGTATTGCCAAACGTAAAACAAATTGCTGTTGCTAGACATAAAAGTGTTACTAATGATAAAAGTACCATACTTCTTATTCATTTTGAATGAAGAAATGTAGCACATTTCCAAATGAAATGCGATAATAGTATATTACATACCGAGGTGGGAAGTGTTTTATTCCTGTCGAGAGATTAAGTAGTTAACCGAGACGCGTAGCGTCGAGGTGAACTTTATCTCGAGACAGGAATGAAACTTTTCACCGTGGTATGTATACTATTTTATTCGCAACCACTTTATTCTAAACAATAATTGGAAAAATTATTATATTATGATACGACAGGTTGTGGAGCGCATGAATGGATGAATGAGATTCCCAGTGTCCCTACCTACACAGCGGTCGGGAATGGATGGCGCATAAATGGATGAACGATATTCCCAGTGTCCCTACCTACACAGCGGTCGGGAATGAATTCATTTCCAACCGCTGCGACGGCAATCACTTTTCCGACCGGTTGGAAAGTTACAAGTTGGAAATAGCTCATTTTCCAACTTTTTAAAAGTCAGTAATAATCTTATTACATATATGATTGCGAATAAACATGTTTTCAAACGATGAGAGAACGGACATGATACTGATTTTTGGGGAATGCCGAAAAGATGGTGTTGCTGCAACAAATTTGTACCAACAGCGATATATATCAAACGTCGAGCGTCGAGAGTAAAGACTAGAACTGCCACTTGTCGTCCCAAAAATGAAGTAGTCGTTATCGAAGCTGTAACTGAAAATCTTCATATCGGCCAAATCGAGTTATCAAGGTAAGTTGGAATAAGTCAGTCGTCGGTTTGCAGGATTTTGAAAGAGAATAAATTTCATTCGTGCCATGTTCAACTTGTTCAGGAGTTAAAACCAACACATTATCCCAAAATTTTGTAATTTTGTTCGAGAGCAGATTAATTTAAACCCAAATTTTATAAATCTTATTTTGTTCAGCGATGAAGCAACTGTCATTATTACTCACAAGACAATCCTAAATGGATCAGAATGGCAATTTTCAAACTGTGTATTCTGTGAATGTTTGGTGTGGGAAATTGGGAGATCGTATAATTGGACCATACTTTTATCGGGAAAAGTTAAATGGACAAAATTATTTGAATCTTCTTCAAACTAAGTGGTCGGTTTTATTAGAAGATATAGAATTAAATGTGAAGCAACATTTGTGGTTACAAATGGACGGCACACCTGCACATTACCATAAGATAGTTCAAACATATTTGGATGATAATTTTCAAAATAGGTGGATTGGTAGAAGTTCTGAACATGGTTGGCCTCCTCGTAATCCTGACATGACTCCTTTAAATTTTTTTCTTTGTGGTATGGTAAAGGAGAGAGTCTACCAGGCACCAATTGTAAATATCGAAGACTTACACCCGTATGCATAGTCGTTCGCCAGCGACTCTCTCAGGTTAGGTTTTCCGTCAGTTTTGACAGAAACTGACACAAAATCTAACCTGCTAACCTCGAATTTGACATAGATGTACAGTGCGGCCAACATACTATCCATAACAAAACTCCGACGAGTCGCCGTCGAGCCGCTGGCGAATGACTATGCATACAGGTGTTAGAGAATCGAATCAGGGAAGCCTGCAGAGCTGTAACTCCAGATTTGTTACGTAGAGTTAGGCGATCATTCATGACTCGAATTGCAGCATGTGAACGTTACGATGGAAGGAATTTTGAACACTTACTTTAAGAACTGTTAAAATGGGGTTTTTCGTAAACTTGATAATAAATAAATAAATAAATAAATAAATTTGTTAAGTATTTGTACTGTACCTACCCATTTCTTTTGTAATGTTAATTGTTTATTGTTGTTATTAAATTATATTTTGCTAAGAAAGGTATTGTTTTCTGTCATATTTTGACGTCTATGAGGCTTACATTAAAAGGTATCTGTTTTATGTGCATTATGTTAATGCAATAGGGATCCAGTTAGGTTTATAAATCGTATTTTGGGTTGCATTTTTACCTGGTCAGGCTTGTCATCTTACGTGAATAACCCTGTATATGTACAGTCTACGTGACTTGCGACCTTTGCGGCGCTATAGAAGGGTATATAATTGTCCAAATGAAAAAACACTCATATATAAATTTTATGCAAATTAGTTGCTCTACAAAAAATATAAGGGTATTTTTTTATCGTAGGATAATTGAAAGCAATATATTTACGTAAAACCCAGTTCAACCCTTAATATCTTAGTATCTTCGGGTAACAACTTTCGAAATCTTGAGCGCACGAGAAAAAGGTATTTCGAAAAGTTGTGAGGAATTTTATAAACTACAAACTTGCAATAATACAATTTTAGCGTCAGAGCAACAGGAAACGAGAAATTGCTAAAAAACCGTTTTCACCACTTCTTCCGATCCGATCGATTTGAAAACTTAAAGTTAGACTCAGAGCATTTAAAGCCCTATTAACGATTCCCCTGACGCCTGTACCACTGTCTAAAGAAGAAATGCTTTGAAAAGTAATTGTTCAAGAGGGCTAAAACACCTCATCAACATCTCACAAAGATTTAAATAAATCATTGAGCATTGATCCAGTTTCATCCTAACAATTTAAAAAACTAAGCAAGAAGAGAGAGGTGTCAAAAAATTATTATAGAGACCTCCAATTCCGACAGTGATATTAAGCGGAGATGAAGGCATTGCACTATTAATCCTGATCTAAAATCTTTTGCTTTCTGGGAACGATTTTATAATTAGAAATAAATAGTTAAGTAAATGAATAGTTAACCATTTATATATTAGTCCAAGAGCCTATACAATATCAAAGGCTTTGGCGATGTCAATAAAAGCTATCAGGATATGTTTTTTAGCTTCAAAAGCCCTTAGGATAACTGTTGCAATTCTTGTCGAATACTTCAGTCTATATCCGAATTGGGAGACTGGTATACTGTTGTTAGTACTTCGTTCTTTGTTTAGTCTAGTAAATATACATAATAATTTTTTAAGAATAATATTAAGAACTCGATCGTGCCCCCGTGTTTTTATATGGTGCGATGGGTTCCTAAATTTCTAAAAAAATTTAAAATGTCTGTGATTTGCTGTTGGGAGCATTGATGCTTGTTAGGTTTTGGTACAGTCCTTATAATAATGGTTTTGTTTGCATTTGACACAATGTGGGGTTAATTGCAATAATTTCTGGTATGACCAAATAACAGACATCGGAAGCACTGAGGTATATCAGAAGATTTGTGTCCAGGTTCGACATTAATAATACTGTTGTACAGTGAAAGCCAAAATGAATTGTTTATTTTTAATTAGCAACAACTAAATATATATTTTACCTATCGCTAATCTATTGATAACAATTGAAAGAGGAGGCTTTGGAGATATTTTTACAGTTGTCAACAAGACGGGGCGACCTGTCATACTGCAGGGATAAGTATAGAAGTCCTGCATCAGATATTTCCCAATCGACTAATTTATCGAAACGGTGATCTTAATTGGCCTTCGAGATCTGATATTTGCTCTAGACTTTTTTCTCTTGGGATATTTAAAGGGAAAAGTCTTCAAGAGTAAACACAGAAATATAGAGGAGCTCAAAAGAAATATCCGGCAAGAAATCGAAGCTATTCCGCAGGACATGCTTCAACGAGTTATGAGTAATTTTTTTCCGACGTTTAGAAGTGTGGATGTGTGGAGAAGCGAGGAGGACATTTAACGGATACAATATTCAAGAAGTAAAACTCCCATACTTACTGTTTAAGATTCCATTATAATTATTTATGTATTTAAAGTAATTATAGTGTTATTGCTAATTAAAAATGAACAAATCATTTTGGCTTTCACTGTAGTTTGCAGGATTTGTAATTTTTTGTCAGTTGAACTACGCAAATAGGAGTTGAACACAGCGCGTTGTAAAACAGCAGATTAAATCCATGTTACATTATTAAAAAACACTTCCTAAGTAGAAAAAGAATAACAGAAACATTCTTTGTATTACATTTTGGAAGAAATAGTTAATCCCACAACTAGCTAAACTGGCAGTATTGCTTAATTAGTAATAATTATTTATATAGAATTAATAAATAGGTAAAGCTGCATTGTTGTCATGATATAACACTTAACTGAAATAACGTTTTTAGTTAGAGTTGTTAATTCTAATTTGAAAAATATATGTATAGTTTGTTCGGTTTTTATTCATAGTAAAGTTGCTAGAACCCGGGGCAACATAAAAAAACTTGCTCCTGGTGCCTTTAATTTAAAATTAAGTGCACCATAGTAAATAGATGCTAAATGTAAAGTTATGAAAACAAACGGCGCATCCCTTCAGACTACGAAAGCAACCTGCCTTTGTAACAGGCAGTGGTTTCTGAACACCAAGGATGGCAAAATTAAATTAAAACAATTCGATGAGAAACTATCTTACAAACTTGAAACTGTGCTAAGACCTCATAATGTAACTCACTTGTTGTTGCCGCCAGCATCATGAGCAAGAATTTCCACCCGCGAACCATACTGGTAGACCCTTCCGTTAGGGTGCAGCAAAGCAGCGGAGCTGCCTGTGGGGCTGAGGGCCAGGACGATGCCGCTCTTGTAGTTCATTACCCTCACAGCCTTGTCCAGCGAAATGTCCACGCGAACGCGGTCGTGCAGGCGCAGGGAAATGATGCCCTGCGGTGAGATGGAGCAGCCTCCCCCAATGGCACCATCCTCGTGCCAGATATCCTAATAGAAATCGTTTGAGATAACAACTTGTACTAAATACAAAGGGGGAGGGGGTTCTTAAATATACATGTCAGATAGTTAGGAATGAAGCTGTCAGTTTCTCAGTTTACCCATGTGGGCATTTAAAAAAAAACTTCAATGCTACCAATATGAAACGCTAAAAATCGCTTAAAAACTGACAGTTTCCTAACCTCTATGTCATAACTCAAATAGTCAAATATATCTAGGATCCCTATTAAATCGTAAAACTAGACGCTTACTGTGTAATCGTCCACATAGTAAGTTTTGCTCGGGACGATTCTAGGCAGCCACTGCGCCCCCTCATAGGGCTTCAAGTCGCGGATGTTGGTGTCTTCACTGAGGTAGGAGTTAGTGGTGTAGACACTGCGGCTACGGGGCCGCTGTCCCTCCTTGCGCTGCGAGTCTGCCGACTTTGGCTTTTGCGGGTTGTTCTCCGTAAAAGTCACTGGAATTGCAAAATAGTTGTTAAATTTCATGCGTGGGCAAGCAGACAGCACGTTTTCTTAGACGCCATTTTAGCTGGCGGTCGTGAAAGCGCTCCAGAAGTGAAGCGCATATCCCCATGGACTTACCCTTGCGACGGTACACTTTTCCGCTGTCCTTCTCCATATTAACACTCAAAATCCTGGAATTTTGGCAATATAAATGGAAATGAAGTTATTCGAAACGACGTTTCGTTGTTTCTAGTAAACAGACGCCGCCGCACGGAGCGCTGCGATCCGGAAGCGCGAATTTTAAATTATATAGTCACGTCGCATCTGGCATTTAGCATATCTCGAGCTATTGGCAATGACAATTGCTCCTATCTAAACGCATCAATTTTTCAGAAGACACAAAAAATTATAATTGTAACAATGATAAATATACAAAAGAATTGGAGTTTAAAGTTTTAATAAAAAATTAAGTTATGAAGTTTTGCCATGAACTATAAATCAGATAGGTACGTGCTCGGTGGTCATATGAATCATGAATCATAAACACGTATGGCCACGTTATTGCAGCTTTCAAACTTTGTAAGTGTTGCTATCGTTTAAGGTTTTATCTAGCATATCTAATTGGGGTAGTCCACAATGGAATCTAAAGCTTTTCGTTGTGATGGTGACTGTACGAATTCTTTAATTTTACTATAATAATATCGTTATCTTTGAATTTACTTACGGGATCTTTGTCCATATTTCTTGGTATATTTCAAATGGACGGACATAACCCTTTCCAAAAAAATCATACCTCACACGGTTTACCTTATAATTCAATGGCGCAGCTCTTGCTTTCTTAGTAACTGTCACTAGGCAAATGCATTTAGCTATTTTTAAGCTTCACTCTATAAAACTCGAATTATACTCCACTTGAGTGTCGGAGCACACTGTGCAAAATATTTCTACTTGCTTTAACATTGCATAGATTAATTAAGTGTTGGAAAGGGCTCTATTCCTATTTTAAATAGAGCAACCACACGGCCAAAGAGCTTCTTCTCAGTTAAACAGTTTTCATTCAAATAATTGGCAATATGATAGGTAAATGTTAGGGCCACTAACTGATTATTTTGTTTTTTGCCTGTTGTCTTTCAATATTGCAAACGGTACAGTTATGGCAACATAATCTAGCTTTGAAGTAAATTTTACAGCCATTCAGGTATGAAGACAGCTTTACAAAACCCAATAATCAGTATTTAGAACTGTAACATAAGTATTTCTAAAATTGAGGAAATTGTTCAGTACTACTTAGGGTAGGGTGGTCAACAGTGGATCAGTGGTACACAGTGAATCAGTCCGTTATTGGTTAAACCATTGTATGTAGGCGCTTGCGCGAGATGCACGTGGTAGCCAATGTGATCCCTCTTTGACTCACTTTACAGCTGAGCGGTTCCGTTGACGATCGAATGTTCAACAGTTGTATTTGTGTTTTGAAGCCTCCATTTCTTATTATCAGGTAAGTCGAACTTTATGTGTAATTTCATCAGTTCTTCTATGATAGAGTTCTGGATGTTTTTATTGATTCAAGAAATAATTAACACACGTGAGGGCACTTGAATAACAGGTCTTATTCACTTTGTTCTGTCAAAACCACAGTTTGAAAATTAAATGGCGGGTTGGTCTACAGTGGATCAGTGCCACATGGTTAACAGTGGATCATGATCCACTGTGTACCTAACATCTTACATTTGTTTTTTTTATGCAAAATTTTGTAAATTTTATTGTAGAAAATGCCCCGAGGAAAAAGTTTGAAGAGAAAGATTGGCAAGCACACCCAGGCCAAGATAGAAACCGCATTTCAATTAATTCAAGGTGGTTTGGGTATCCACCAAGCTGCAAAGGAAGTTGGTGTTACTTTCACGACATTACAACGTTATAATAAGAAACAAAGGGCTGCTGAACCTAATGTGCAGCTGCGTTTAATTTCCAATTATGCTGTAAACAAGGTATTTTCCGACCAGCAAGAAGAAGTATTGAAAGCCTATTACAAAACATGTGCTCTATTATTTTACGGTCTTTCATCAAAAGATTGTCGTCAAGTAGCCTATCAAATGGCAACGATTAATAATCTCAAAATACCACTCAATTGGGAAGCGGAGAAGTTGGCGGGGGTTGACTGGTTCCGATATTTTCGTCCATGGCATCCCGATCTAAGTCTTAGAAAACCGGAGGCTTGCAGTCTCGCAAGGGCAACAGGTTTTAATGAAGAAACTGTCAAAACATTTATCGACAATTTAGAAAAAGTAATCAAGCTTTTGCCGATGAAACTCAGATATACAACTTAGACGAAACAGGAAAGACCACAGTGCAGAAACCCCAGAGAGTCATTGAACCAAAAGGGCACAAGAACTTCTGCAAAGTCACCAGCGGTGAAAAGGAAACATTATGCACAACTTGCTGCATCATTAGTGCTGGTGGTCAAGCATCGCCACCTGTCATTATTTTTCCCCGAAAAAAAGTGAATAACAGAATGACTTTTGGGACACCACCTGGAACTCTGATCTTGTCAACATTATCGGGATGGATGACCAGTGAGCTGTTTGTGGAACTATTGGGGCATTTTACAAGCACAGCCACAGCAAGCCGGACAATCCCAGTATTTTAATAATGGACAACCACGAATCCCACTTAAGTAATGAGGCGCTTGACTTGGCAAAAACATTCGGGGTTCCTGTCCTTACACTTTATCCACATACATCAGCAAGAATGCAGCCCTTGGATGTGGGAGTTTGTGGTTCGTTTAAGAGTTAACGTATGTAACAAAAGTTTTGAGAAAAAGTTTGATTATGTATATTTAATTCAAATTCAATTTCATTCAAAAAACGCTTAAAATATGTTAATCTTACATCCATGATAACATTCATAACAGCACTATATAATGGCAAGCGTTCCATTATCTTCAGGGGTCCGCAATTTTGTCATCACATGTCGCAGAAGCTCTTGGATAGAATTTAGATCAATTTTATAACCATTTGAAATATTCTGCGACGAAGTTGTGCCTTATTTTGTGCATCCCAGCCATTGTCGTACACCTTTCTACTTAGTAAAGCCCAAAAATCCTTGATATATCTTGCCTGAAGAATATTGGGTGGGTTGTCATGTTTTGGTATAAATGGAACATTGTGCTGATTCAGCCAATCTCTCGTGGTTCTCGCATAATGGCAAAAAGCCAAGTCTGGCCAAAATATAATTTCATTAGCAGCATGTGTATTTTGGACACTTAGGACTTTTGAAAGTTTAAAGGATTACGATGCAATTCTCCATGTACAATCATGTATGAAACATGAAAATGTCGACCGAACCACCAAATTGGTATTTTTACGCTACCTTTAGCTCCTCTTACCATTCTGTCGACAACCCATGCGGACATCTTTTACGGCCTTGAGTTTTAGGCAAATTTACACAAGGTATTACTTGTTCGCATTCTCTTATAGTTCGATAAATTATTGAAACTAACACATTTTGGTCTCGAAAGATGTTGACAATATCGCGCTTAGGCATTCGCCCAACCAACTGATAAATAGTCACTCAGATTTCAAGTTTGTAAGACAGTTTGATCAATGTAATTGCAAAATTTGTATTATTATCATAAATTCTGATAGCCATAGATTTTTGGTTTCCAATGGCAACTTGATAATGCATCGTTTAATAATATTTCTCTAGCTTCAAAAAAATTCTCAAAACTTTTGTTACATACGTTATTACCACAATACTATGGATTCTTGGTTGATGCGTCATCCAGGTTGCCCAATTACCATATACAATGTTGGTGAATTGATTGAAATAGCTTTTACAAAATCAGTGACCATTTCCAATATAACTAAAGCCTTCTAGAAAACTGGAATATGCCCCTTTGACAGGGATATATTCTCCAGCCATGATTTCTTGCCCAGCACAGTGACAGATCGACCGATTCCAGCCAGCCTGATACCAGTCCAGTCTAATATTGGCGCAGGTAATATGGTATCACACGATGATGCTGTTGATGGACCATCCGATTGCAACAGTAATTTTATATCACCACAACAATTCAAGGCTCCACTGAAAGCCAAACCTATAACCAACAAAAACAAACCAAGAAAGCTAGGAAAAAGCATCATAACCACCGACACTCCAGAAAAAATTAAATAGCAACGGCCAGAGAAGCAACTAAAAGTAGAAAAGAAGCCAACGAAGAAAAAGTGAAGCGCCAAGTTTTGCAAAACGATTCTGAAGAAGACTATGATGAAAGAGCATTGTGTTAAGTTTCTGACACAGAAGAAGACGAAATGGAAGTCGACGAAAACGTGTTGACAGAAGAGCGTTTACAACAACCCTTAGCTCGTCAAGCAGAACTTTTGCTCATCCTATTTTGTACAGAAAAACAAAGGGTTTTCTACACCGCAAATGTTTTGTACACCTTAAACGATAATATGGAATATTATGTCAGCTTTCTTAGATTAAAATTTAAATCGCAGCAACATTTTTTTATGTCAGATGTGCCTGACCTGGCGTTTGCCAAAGAACAGGATGTAAGATTCATCCTTCCGAATCTAACAATTAGCGGTACCGCTAGGCGACAGTCTTATTATGAGTTCTCAGTTGATCTTTCTCTATTGAAAATGTGTTAATTTTGTTATTTTCCTATATTTTTATCTCGAAAATGTATTTTTTCGGTTTCTCTATAATATAGTCTTTTTAAAAATATTTTGTTTTTCTATATTATTATTTTGAAAATGAGTTAGTTTTTCCATTTTAAAATATGTGCAACAATCGTGGTGGCTGATCCACTGTTAACCGTAGGCCGATCCACTGTGAACCACCCCTGGCCAACACTGAATCATTATGCACTAAAAATTAAATATTTTTTTTCATATTTTGCTTGTAATACAACCGAGTTTAAATTACCATAATTCGATAAGATTATAGTTCATATTACTCTACACAAAATTACAACAAACTTCATGTATTATTTTCCGAGATATATGAGCTTGAAAAATTGGTGATCCACTGTCGACCACCCTACCCTACATCAAAACTCAAAAGTGGGACGAACGGTTTGATGTGACGTCTAAATGATCAGTTGCGATTGCAGAAGTTTGCCAAAGATCAAGACTAAAGCTGCTTTCTTGTCAAATATACGTGCCCAAACGTGTTCTTCACTTAAAATTTGGATATACAATCTTATGGTATGCAAGATTATGTAATATTTTGTAATAGAAAATGAGTTATAGTTATTCGTCACTTCAGTAGTTCTCTTGTGAAGAATTGAGTTACACTATCCTTTGCCAACTTTGCTTTTCTTCGATTCATATGATTGGTGCAACAAAGTACTAGCTCACATTAAGACTAAAGAATGGAAAATGACAAAGAAAACTTTGTGTAGTTTTAGACTCTACGAACGAAGAAGAAGAGAAAAACCAAAGGCGCCTAAGTAAAAACAAACTTAGCTCTTAGCACTCATCGCACTTTCCAGGGTAACAACAGCTATGTGCTGTTGAACGTTTTTATATAAATAGCAACGATACAGGGATGTAATAGTACAAAAATATTATATTAAAGATAATAGAACACACTGATGGGCGTTTGAAGAACAGCGAAATTAAATTTACAATATTTTTAGGAGAAAAAGTATTTAAACATTGTGAATAAAAGCTGCACTATAATGAACAAAAGTGAGTACAATAAATCCAAATTATCATAGAAGCACTTGTGCAACGCTGCAAACAGGAAGACCAATGGATTTTCTTTCAACACTTTGTAAGGTTTATATCTCACCATATCAAACGACATGTGGCTCAATTGGTGTATAATAAAATACAAAAGGTTACACAAAGAATTAATTAGTTTATCAACAAATATCTATAAAATCAGTCTCAAAATGAGAAACGAAACGCGGCTCTTGCTTAAGAAAAGAAATCAACAAAAAATTGAGGAATTAGGGTACCACCCACCATTAGTTTTTTAGTAGACCACACGAAAAAGAGGCATGATGTAAAGTAGATAACAATAAAAACTCAGAAAACGAAATGGAGAAGTTGCTAAAGTAAATCATAAAATAAAACAGCAACAAGAGGCTCATTCATTTGCTTTTGATCAATTTTATAAAGTTTTTTGGCAATCTCCCAGTTAAAACAAAATGAGAAATGTTACAAAAAATAAACGATACAAAAGTTGTAAGTACACGGATTATACAATTGGAAAATATATATCGTGATGCCTTAATGGGTATACTAAATCTTTGAATATGATTTTTAATTAATTGAATAAATTAAACAGCCCTAACTACCACACTTTTTGTAATTCGCCCGGCTATACTGTAATAATGTTTAAATTTCTAATTCTAATTTACTCTCATCCCAGGGTTAGGTCGCTACATCTAATTTAAAAAACGAATATGAACTTGCTTTTGTTTTCATTACTAATTAACTACGTTTGACTATGAATTACTATTTAAGGTCCTATTTTAAAATAAACATTTAATTGAAAACGCTCTAATGGGACTTGATACAATGGGCTTATATTTTTAACTGATGGAACTAATACAAAACCAAAATGGTTTCCTTGCTTCGAGAATACTTAGAAAAGCTGACAATTTTTATTATTTCTCGATGTCCACGCTATTAAAGCTGTTGCTATGCGATCATAATCAAACGTAAGTATTCCGCGTCATAAACAAACCACTCCTACCCACGCCACGAACCAGAAGTCAAGCGTTAAAAGAAGCTAAGAAAGCACATTCACAAAACTAACATTTTTAGAAGGCAAATCTGACCTTTTGATACCTTCTCCGTTAAAAATAGGACTACCTGCCCCTCGCTGAAACTTTTGCCGATTATATGGCCCACTCGTTGTTGTTTGCCTGCAGTTAGCAAAGCTGGAACCCACTTGGTAAACGGCTGATGCTCTCGGATACTTCTGGAACGGCTTCCAATGAAGCTGGGCCGTCAAATTTTGTACTCCGCTGTGCTACACGGCCGCTGCTCTCTTATTTACTCTTATAAGAACATATAAGCCTGGCTGGACCTCCTTAGAATATGGTCAAAACACCGCAGTTTCCACTGGATCGCTTTAACGCCTCGTATTTTACATGTGCGGAAGCCCAATGCAAGGAAAAACTTCCACAAGTAACCCAGGGCACAATCACTTAATTAAACAACACTTTTAATTAACTTGGGTATTTATTAACATATAAATAACTTGATTTTTGGGGTAGCTTGGCAATTTCAACAAGTCCGGAAAAAGTATCTTTACAGGACGCGTAAGCACATTTCAGGCCCTTGCCGAAGGCGAGGCCTGAAAGCCTAACACCCGTATTCATAGTCGTTCGCCAGCGGATCGCCGGCGACTCGCCGGAGTTTCGTTATGAATAGTATGTTGGCGGCACTGTACGTCTATGTCAAATTCGAGGTGATCAGGTTAGGTTTTCAGTCAGTTTTGACAGAAACTGACACCAAATCTAACCTGCTAACCTCGAATTTGGCATAGACGTACAGTGCCGCCAACATACTATTCATAACGAAACTTTGGCGAGTCGCCGGCGATCCGCTGGCGAACGACTATGAATACGGGCGTAAAAGTCCTGTAAAGGGCGTTTCCGCATGAGTTATGTATAACATTTTTCATTTTAGCCAACTTTTCTTCTTCTTCATTTTACCTGAATTCTGAAATATTGTAATAACAAACAAGCATTATACCTTCCTAAAAATCTAGAGATATTTGTAGTTAATTCCCTTAGTAACCACGATCAACCAATATTGCAAAGCAATCAAAAAGTAAATGTTCCAAAACAGCCATGTAAAGAAAAATTTTTCGGAAAAGTCGTGTAAAGAAGTACTTTCCGGTGTACAAATTGTACAGTAATGCATGATTTTTAGGACTAGTACTTAACAAATATCTTATTCTTCTTCTTCCTAACTCAAACATGTTTTAGATTTCAGTCAATTACGTTACTACTTTCGAAATTCGACCTTTGGCCGCTAAATCATTCAAATCAACTTCTGTGCGTTGGTATATCTAGGCACGAAAATCTACTGTACCCTTATCATCTTTAACGTGTACAGGTTTTGGAACCTGCTGATTATACTAGCAGAGTAGAGTTTTGTGAGTCGCTTTTAGAACAAAACAAAAATGATGCCGAATGTATACAGAACGTTTTATTTACTGATGAGGCTACGGTTTCTAGATATGGTATAACTAACTACCACAATTATCATACTTGGGAACAGGAAAACCCCCCACATAAAAAGAAATGTTTGAGTAGGCATTTGTGGTACGCGTTTAGTTGGACCTTATCTGTTACCTCCAAGACTATCAGGAGAAAACTATTTAGATTTTCTATAAAATAACTTACCCGAACTTCTATGGCAGTACTTAAAAACATGTGGTTCTTGTTGGACGGCGCGCCAGCACATTCCACCGTAACGGTACAAAATTGGTCGAACCAAAATTATCCAAATAAATGGATAGGAAGAGGTAGTGCAGTTGCATGGAGTTCTCGTTCACCAGATATGAACATAATGAACTTCTTAATTTGGGGTACAATTAAAAACGCTGTATATGGAAGAGACGTTAATAGTGTAGACTGTAGAGGAACTGTGACAACGTGTTCAGGATGCAAGTCGAGATATTCAACAAAATCCTAATGTTTTTGAAAGCTTTCGAAATTCACTCTTGCACAGAGCTCAAGCTTGTGTTGAAGTTGGTTGAAGGGGGGCATTTTGAACAATTGTTATAGTTTAACTTTAGTTATTACTGTTTCTGTCTACTCAGAATAAATTACTTTTTCTGTTATTTCTATAGTTGTTTTTGTTTGTTATTATTTAAAAAAAATGCTAGTATTTCCCTCTATTGTTTGTTAGTTGATGATAAATTTGCCGAAATTTAGTAGTTTCTACAATAAAAAAGCAACTTTTATTAGTTACAAATTTGTATTAGTCAGAAGCGCGAGTGGATTAGAATTGTTTTATTGCCTACTTATTTTTAAAAAGAAAAACAGTGGCACTAAAACTTGAGGATGGTGTAAAACAATGCGCTGTAATAGCTTTATGATGCTTTAAATCACAAAAACCTATTAGAATTCCTTTCTTGTATTTACCTAAACCATCTATGTTGAAGTTTGGGTCGCACTTTCGATGACGTCCTGTATTCTTCAATTCAAATAAAACCTATTTTCAGACTTTGTTAGGAACAGTCGAGAAATCCCGCGTCGTGTTCTAATTTTGACGCACGCTGTACAAGCGCGCATTCCTAGACTTGTGCGAGCCTGGCAGATTTTAAGCGGTAGCGCGAAACACGTGTCGTCTGCGAGCCAGCCACAATTCCTGTATAGAAAGAGAGAGTTGTGCCAGTGAGAATAGTCGAATACGACAGAGTTTACCTCATCACCTCTCTAGAAGCGGAGTTCTGCAGACATTTGGTGTTGTGGCGACAGGTTTTTAGGCTCGTTTAAAAATCCCCCCCCCCTTCTCTGCCGCTTCCGGCAGGCGTTGGTTTTGCTTACGGACTCGGCCTCGGGCAGCGACAGCATAAATAACGTAAGTGAGTGTTGTGTGAACCCGACCCCCCTCCTCCACTGTGGGCCCGTTTGGTTCTTCTGTTCGTCTGGTGTGTGACCTAATGGCTTTAGAAATAACGTCTTTGAACCGATGGTATTACGAGGAACCAAATGGATGAGTTTTAAGTGCAATTCATAAATCCTGTTTGTGTACCACGATTGCCCACTTGCTCAGACAAGGATTCCGTGGAAAATCGCCTCATTCTACCATTCTTGAAGCCCCGAGCCCCCCTTTTGCCCAGTGCGTTTTGTAGTCTTTTTGCAACTCGGAACAACCCCTGTTCCGAAGCCTAGGTGCTCCTGCTCGACCTCCAGCTGCGTGTGGGGCATCACTCCAGAGGACGCTACATAAAGTAAAGTTCGGGCACTTTATTCCATGTAGGAACATGGCCTGAGATGAGGAGAGTCAGGGTCGCCGAAATATCTCTTTTCGAAACCCAGTCATCTGGCACACCGTTAACGGCGTACTGGGTGATGTGGTTAGCACCACGCCTTCGACAACTGCCTTACTTGCTCTACTTCCACAACTGTAGTTTTGGTACTCAATTTTTAAAGCGACTGGGCGGGCCGCCCGCCAGTTGCCAGAAGTGGAGATCGAACTCCGTACCTTGGCACCGCAGCCTGACGCCCTAACCGCTCGGCCACGCTGGCGACGGGGACGCTACGTAGGTACTATAAATGCTGTAATCATAGTTTGTGTATATGAAGTAAGATCGCAGACCGTCGATCGGTGACTTACTACCACGCGAGTTGATCAGTGCGCGCTTAGGACCAGTTTGGACCCACGCATTGTTTTTATGTGCCGTATTTGTACCGGTCTAGCCCGGTTAGACCCAGGGATGGCATTAGAAGTAGTAGTTTATAGCCAGTGCGCCCCGTCAAGCACCTGCATGGTTTGCATTTTTATAGATATTACGCTGTCGTTAGACAGGTGGGTGTAAATTTGAACCATTTAGGTATGATCACCCGCTAACCAAGATTGCCCGGTTTCGCTCCGTGTAATTGTAACGATACCAGCGCGTCAGGTTGTTTTGGCGAAGCCGCTGGGATTTTAGTTTAATTTATACATACTTACGTACTAACACTTTAGCTCTTAAATGCTCGGAAACAGGCAAATTTACATATATTTGCATTATTCGGAGATCAATAGACCCCATTTGTTTAATGTTATCTATGTTGTTTTCTTTAACTGCCATTTTGTTTATGTATTTGTTGTGTTTCGGTGTGCTCTTGCCGCTAGCGGCAATTTATGTATAGCGATTGTACAGCGGACCCTGTGCAACACCTGCGAGCGACAGGTAAGTCCCAGCGCTCTGGCAGTCGACTTCGGAGAGCACCAAAGCAAATATTCACCATCCTCTTTTGGACTTCGAACTTCTGCAAAAGGGTATTTATTTCCGAAGTTCTTGGTGCTCTCTTTAAAAACGTAATACACCTTTTTGTCAGCACCCTATATATGTGGTCACGCTTGCTTCAAAAGTTTCGCCAAGTTAAAAAGAACCCCGCCCATCTCACTGAGCGTTTCAGCCGTGGTTTTAGCCTGTTTATGCATGATTTAGGACAAGCAGTGCAATTTCCCGAAAGTAACGAGTGCCATAGGTACAGTTGCGGAAACATAAACCGGGACAAGTTCTGTAGGGTCATTTTTTACTACTTGAACGTTGTAATGTTGCCTTCCTGATTTTTCATGAAATGCTTTCTATCATGTGTCAATGAACAAAGACGAACAAGTTAATGCAGTACAAGAAGCTTGGGATAGCATCGAAAATGAATTTATTCAGACAATTTAACTTCGGCAAAAATTTTGTGTCCCGCTTTTTATTTTCGCAGCTGTACCCTCGAGTCACGAAGTGTCGAAAAATCAGTTTATATCGTAACACCTTTACGGCTGGTCTTATAAATCCACTAATCTGACGTTAACTTTAATTCGCTGTTAAAATAAACAAAAGCGCATCAAAACATCAGTGCTTATGACATTTTACTCATTAGTAAACAAATTGTGATGCGCTTTTGTTTATTTTAACAGCAAATTAAAGTTAACGTCAGATTAGTTGCCTTTATAAGACGGGCTGTTAGAGTCGGCTATTATGGGTACGTCATTCGCGAAAGGCATATAAAATGGGTTAATAAATTAGAAATGTAAAACGGTTTTGTTATATTATTCGCAGTATTTTTACTTCCTTTTACAATAAAGGAAGCATTATATGCACCCCAAAAATTCGAAATTGAGTTTTCAACAGATCTTCACGTTTTCGAGTCCCCTGAACCCAAAAAATTTAAAAGCGGTATTTCGTTAAAACTTCATAGTAGCTTTTGCAGAAAATCGCACAACCGAAAGTATGGTGTTTACTCTTGTGATTTTAGAGTTTGGTTCGGTTTTTCAAAAACGGCTCTAACGATTTTTTTAAACGTCACATTTTTAATGTGTATTGATGTGAGATAGGCGATTTTCTAGTTGAATTCCTCTAAAATGGGTTTATTTGTTTTTTTATTAACTCCTACTATTTTAAATAGATTACCCGGTATATTATTACATTTTTGAATTCTGCTTAACATTTTAGAGAACATTTGTTTTTCCAACTAACTCTCTATTTATGGTTTTTGTGGAATTTGTAATTTTTGAAAATTTTTGACAAATTCTTAAAATTAAAAATCAAATTTTTGGCTAATTACAAGATCATAGTCCAGTGGATAGAGGGGGGTTACCTTTCAAAAGGTCCAGTAGTTCTAAATTTTTGATATGTTGTCTAGGATGGTTAGTAAGTGTTTAAAATGCAAAATGCACAATTCCTCCCCCTGCGCTCCCGCCGCCATCTTAAAAAAACCGAAAAAAATCGGCACTTTCTTCAGATTTTCGCTTATATCTTCCTTTTGGTGCATTTTAGCTAGAACAGCGTTGTACTCAATTTAAGTTTTAAATTTTGATTCTAGGACTGATAGTTACAGAGATATGCACTTTTTTTTTAATTAAAAAGTCGCATTTTTCGAAAATTTGTCAAACTTCCAACTTTAAGACGTTGTAATTCAGTTAAGGCTTATTCTAGGGAAACAAGTACCAGAATAAAATTTGTAGGAAATTTAATTACCTACAAAAAAATTCTATTATTTTAACCAACTCTACGGAGTGGGGGGTAAAAAATCAAAAACAACGGAATATTGATTTTTTGGCTACTCTGACGCCACATTGTATCTAAAAAAAATCACTAATTACTTTCCAGTTTTGGCTTGAATTTGGAGTGTATACCAACCCTATTTGGTTTCTTCCATGTTACAGCGTAATGCTCATGAGACAGGTACTATTTTATTTGAATACCTACTGGTGATTTTAAAGATGCATTTATTTAACCAAAGTAAGAAAAAAGACAGTAATGATCATACAAAAATCGGTAGTAATTGAACTAAAAACTGAAAAGAAAACAAATTTACATGCGCTTCGCTCGTTTCGTAGGGGGTGAGTAATGAAGTCAGGGTCTTCATTTTCGTCAAATAGCAAATTTACTAGATCGGCGTCGTCTTCGTCGTCGACGATGACCTTATTCCTTTTATCACATTCTTGGCCAGCACAGAATGTGCAAAAGGCGGAACAATTGAGGCTCGCCTTTCTACATCCACACGCCCCCATACAGCCAGTTGTGCTTCTGCATGAGATGGTCTTGAGCAGGTTTAGGGGAGCAGCGTCTCTACTCATCCTGATGGGCTCCAGTCCTCGAGCTTTTCTACACTAGCCACACTTGATAAGATCTTTGACAATCTCCATCCACTCCATGGCCTGGTGGTATGTCCTAAGGAAGTGGAAATGTGCTGCTTCAGTGGTCGTAGGTAGTTTAGCCAGATTGAACTTTGGTGGTACTGGTTTGGTGTAAATATGTTATAGTGTTAGAAATTACACACACGAATAACTATATCACTCCTAATATTCTTTATTAAATGTAACAGATTACAGACATAAATTAAAGGTGCGGATTAGCTACTATACTATTACAAGTGCGGAGCGAACAGGTCGAATTAATCGGAATACATAAGAGCGTTTGTGAATCTGACACTTAGCTCCTGAAACACTTAAAGTGAATGCTTCAGTAAGTATTGAGATGTGATAACACGTTGAGAATCTGACTCGTCGTATGCTGAACAACCAAAGGTGGTAGTTCAGCTCTAAGACCTAGTACGCAATGATCTTTAAGTTCCATCGCTTCCGTATATATACCCTGGTTGTACAATTTACAAAAGGATTTCCTATTCTAGTCGTAACAATGGTATTGTACTTTCACTTGCCAAAAGGGTTCGACGTTTATGACCCACTCGAAATTCACTCTCGATTTTAACAGTTGCAGTATTATAGCCGTATTGTGCATCCACTTCCGTTTCTGATTTAGAAAACTTTTGTTTGAGGGACACTCGAGGACGTTGGAGAGTTTCTTTTCTTTTGAATTCCGCGGCACAAATCAGTTTTTGACATTAGGCGTTTTTAACTGCGTGTACCCTTTAGCTAGAAAGTTTTCAAATGGCACTTAAACTAACTGCTTGCACTTCGAACATATTTATAACACGCACTGTTTATTTTATGGTAACTATCAGCAACGCTCTCTTTGATTTATTGCTCCGCTACACTGTTCTTGAATTTGCTGTGGCGAAGGGAACTCAACGACTGTTCTCTACTGCCACCATACAGAGATACCAAGATTTTCTAGCAGCAGGGTCCCCCAGCAATGATGGGTTTTTCCTAAAAAGTTGGCAGAATTTATTCTTTCCAAACCGAAAAATGTTTGAAGTGGTGTCGCAGCCCGATATTGCGTGCAGGAGCAAGATACAGTATTTGGAGTTGTACTTGTAGGAGAAGGCGGAGTAGATTGCGTCTGGCTGTTTCCCTCTCGCTGATTTTTTGAGGTAGACATTGTTGACCGCAGGTGTTGTGCCAGTCAGCAGGACGAGTAGGTCAATGTCTTCCCCGACAATGACGACGGGGTCGTACTTGGGGGAGAACCATTTAGCTGTGGCAACTATCAACCTGTCAGCATCTTCGGAAGCTTGGTCTGTGGCGATGTTTGAATAGGCTATAACTGAATTACAGCGTCCTAAAGTTAGAAGTCTGACAAATTTCTGGAAAGTGCGATTTTTATTTTTATTTTAAATACATATCTCCGGCACCCCGACACTGTGTAAGCGGTATAAGGGATTACAGACTATGATGATGATGATCTCCGTAACTATCAGTTCTAAAAATCAAATTTAAAACCTAAATTGTAGGAAATTTTATTCTTTACAACATTTAGTAGAACTCTTTTCTAGCTAAAATGCACCACAAAGAAGATATAAGCTAAAATCTGAAGAAAGTGCCGATTTTTTTCGGGTTTTTAAAGATGGCGGCGGGCGCGAAGGGGGGGTTGTGCATTTTGCATTTTAAACACTTACTAACCATCCTAGACAACATATCAAAAATTTAGAACTATCGGACCTTTTGTAAGGTAACCCCCTCTCCTCGTTTGGTCTGTATTTACTGGACTATCACTGTAAAAGGAAGTTGTGTGTGTGTTTCACGCCAGATTGTTTGAGCATTTTTACTGCACTATTCCAGATTGTGTTGATTACACTTTCCTTATAGTCTCACAAGTTGATTTTCTTTATATTTAAAGCCGTTCACAAAGATTATTAGGAATCGTGGCATTTTGCACTAGTTTATGTTTCCTGTCGATGAAGAATGATGTGAATTGTCTCCAAAGTAACATAAAGAGTTAACGGTATTTCGAGAGCCACTATTTTTTGGTATGCCTTTTTCTATTTTGCACTTTGAAGAACTCGGAAAGGGTTCGTTTTGACGTTGGAGAAGCTGCCATGGTAACAATGAAGAGGTCAATGCAAGTTGAGAGATTCAAAAGTTACTTTACATTATGTTCTTTAGTGTGTACTTCTTTTTGACCATTTGGTAATTGTAGAATTCTTTCGTCGTCTGCGTTTATATTTACAGTGGTGCCATCTGGGTAGGAAATTTCTTCTACTCCTTCGTTTTTCGTTCTTCTGACGACTCCATTTGTGTACTCTACCTCACAAATGCCGCCTTGCAGGTGCCTTTCAATTTGTCCATTGAAAATGTGCATTAAGTTGGTTAACCAATGCCCAATGACTCTTTAAATTTCATAATAATTTCAAGATATAATCAGGCTGTAACATTTCGTTTTAATTTAAAAAATTTCAAGATACTTTCAGATCATTTTATAACTTATCAAGATACTTTCAAGTCCTACGTCAATATTTTCTTCTAATAATTTGATCAATTTCAAAATATTTTCAAGCCATTTTATAACATTGGTAACAAGGGGTTAGCAATAATACATACAATATACTTTCATGATCTAAGAATATATTTTGTCCTAATTTTAACAATTTCAAGATATTTTAAAACCATTTTATACAAGTGCAAGATATTTTAAGACCATTTTCTAACATTTCAAGATATTTTTAGACTCCATGTTGTGTCATTTGGTTTTGTTTCAAACAATTTCAAAATATTTTCAGACTATTGTATAACATTTTACTCTAATTTTCATAATTTCAAGATATTTCCAGACCATTTTATAACATTTCAAGATACTACCAGGCGTATTCTATGCCATTTCATTATAATTCAAGCAATTTCAAAATAGTTTCAAGTTATTTTGTTCTAATATCAACCATTTCAAGATATTTTTAGACCATTTTACAACATTTCAAGATACTTTCACTGCCTATCTTACCATTTCGTCTGAATTATAACAATCTCAAGATATTTTCAGGTTGTTTTATAACACTTTGTTCAAATTTCAAGATACTTTCAGATCATTTTATACCATTTAAAGATACTTTCAGTACCTATGTTAACATTTTGTTCGAATTTGAACAATTTTAAGATATTTTTAGATCATTTTATAACAATACAAGAGCAAACTCCAATATAGCCACAGGTGCTTAGGCGCATGGGCCTGATATTGTGACTCTCAGTTTATCGATGTTTCTATAAATATTCAAACAATGGACGCAAAATACAAGCGTCTCATGCAAGATCCGATCTTGGCTGCCGTCAGGTTGCGAATTTGGGTTAGCTGCAGTTTAAGATTTGTGTGTACTTTGTACAAAAATGCCTGTGTATGACCATAAAGACTAACATTTCAAAATTTTTTCAGACTATTTAACATTTTGTTATAATTTTCCTAATTTCAAGGTATTTCCAGACCATTTTATAACTTTTTAAGATATTTTCATGATATATGTTAACATTTTGTACTAATTTTAACAATTTTAAGATATTTTATACCATTGAACGATATTTTCAAGTTATTTTATAACATTATGTTCAAATTTACAACAATTTTTCAGATTAATGTATAACATGTTGGTCTAATTTGCACAATTTTAAGATATCTTCAGACCATTCTATAACATTTCGAGATGATTTCCTGCTCTACCTTAATATTTAGTTCCGATTTAAACTCTCTAGTCACTGTAGAGCAGGAGCAATTTAAACAATACCTTCAGACCATTTTACAACATTTAAGGATATTTTCAAACCATTTTATACCATTCAAATATATATTCAGACATTCTCGCATGAACCGTTGCTGAGAGTAGTTGTGCATTCAGTACCGTGGGCCGAGTTCGTACTATTTTGTGTTATCGCTTTTAAACAATTATTTCAACCTGATACACAATGGGAGGCGAAGATTAAGCACTCACATCTAAGACAGAAGGCGATGCACTTATCCACAACGTAGTTGAAAAATTTTACAATTGGAAAAACAACTTACAGTTATAGGAGACAGTAAGCAAAGGTTACTGCTCAATTTGAAGCCACTTTAAATATGTATGATGGTAGAGTTCGCGATTTGGAAACAAAATTATATAATGCGAATACGAAAATCGAAGAACTAGAACAGTATTCCAGACGAAATTGCCTGAGAATTTTCGGTATCGATGAAGAAGATAAGGAAGACACTCATATGAACATAATGGAATTATGTGAAAAACAATTGAATAACGGTATTTCGAGAGCCACTATTTTTTGGTATGCTTTTTTCTATTTTGCACTTTGAAGAATTCGGAAAAGGTTCATTTTGACGTTGGAGAAGCTGCAATGGTAACAATGAAGAGGTCAATGCAATTTGAGAGATTCAAAAGTTACTTTACATTATGTTCTTTAGTGTGTACTTCTTTTTGACCATTTGGTAATTGTAGAATTCTTTCGCCGTCTGCGTTTATAGTTACAGTGGTGCCATCTGGATAGGAAATTTCTTCTATTCCTTCGTTTTTCGTTCTTCTGACGACTCCATTTGTGTACTCCACCTCACAAATGCCGCCTTGCAGGTGCCTTTCAATTTGTCCACTGAAAATGTGCATTAAGTTGGTTAACCACTGCCCAATGATTCTTTAAATTTTATAATAAATTCAAGATATAATCGGGCTGTAACATTTCGTTTTAATTTAAACAATTTCAAGATACTTTCAGACCTTTTTATAACTTATCAAGATACTTTCAGGTCCTACGTCAATATTTTCTTCTATTAATTTGATCAATTTCAAAATATTTTCAAGCCATTTTATAACATTTGTAACAAGGGGTTAGCAATAATACATACAATATACTTTCATGATCTAAGAAAATATTTTGTCCTAATTTTAACAATTTCAAGATATTTTAAAACCATTTTATACAAGTGCAAGATATTTTAAGACCGTTTTCTAACATTTTAAGATATTTTTAGACTCCATGTTGTGTCATTTGGTTTTGTTTCAAGCAATTTCAAAATATTTTCAGACTATTGTATAACATTTTACTCTAATTTTCATAATTTCAAGATATTTCCAGACCATTTTATAACATTTCAAGATACTACCAGGATGTATTCTATGTCATTTCATTATAATTCAAGCAATTTCAAAATAGTTTCAAGTTATTTTGTTCTAATATCAACCATTTCAAGATATTTTTAGACCATTTTACAACATTTCAAGAAACTTTCACTGCCTATTTTACCATTTCGTCTGAATTATAACAATCTCAAGATATTTTCAGGTTGTTTTATAACACTTTGTTCCAATTTCAAGATACTTTCAGATAATTTTATACCATTTAAAGATACTTTCAGTACCTATGTTAACATTTTGTTCGAATTTGAACAATTTTAAGATATTTTTAGATCATTTTATAACAATATAAGGCCAAACTCCAATATAGCCACAGGTGCCTAGCCGCATGGGCCTGATATTGAGATTCTCAGTTTATCGGTGTTTCTATAAATATTCAAACAATGGACGCAAAATACGAGCGTCTCATGCAAGATCCAATCTTGGCTGCCGTCAGGGTGCGAATTTGGGTTAGCTGCAGTTTAAGATTTGTGTATACTTTGTACAAAAATGCCTGTGTATGACCATAAAGAAAAAGAGTTAGTTTTATATCATTGCACGATATTTTCAGACCATTTTCTAACATTTCAACATTTTTCAGACTATTTAACATTTTGTTATAATTTTCGTAATTTCAAGATATTTCCAGACCATTTTATAACTTTTTAAGATATTTTCATGATATATGTTAACATTTTGTACTAATTTTAACAATTTTAAGATATTTTATCTACTTTGCGTTCGTACTGAGGCTATTACGATACGCGTTTGCGATGCTATAATAAAAATACTAAAAAATTTCATTTTTTTTGCTTAAAAAAGTGGCAAAGTAGATAAAATACTGTATGATACCTCGTTTATAAGGCATTTTGTAGCACTTACTCCTTTAGGGCACTCTTCGCTTCGCTCGTCGTACCCTAAATCCGTGCGTGCTACAAAATACTTCTTATAAAACTCGTATCATAATATACTATTATACCATTGAACGATATTTTCAAGTTATTTTATAACATTATGTTGAAATTTACAAAAATTTTTCAGATTGATGTGTAACATTTTGCTCTAATTTGCACAATTTTAAGATATCTTCGGACCATTCTATAACATTTCGAGATGCTTTCCTGCTCTACCTTAATATTTAGTTCCAATTTAAACTCTCCAGTCACTGTAGAGCAGGAGCAATTTAAACAATACCTTCAGACCATTTTACAACATTTAAAATATTTTCAAACCATTTTATACCATTCAAATACATATTCAGACATTCTCGTATGAACCGTTGCTGCGAGTAGTTGTGCAGGCAGTACCGTGGGCCGAGTTCGTACTATTTTGTGTTATCGCTTTTAAATAATTATTTCAACCTGGTACACAATGGGAGGCGAAGATTGAGCACTCAGAAATTTTACAATCGGAAAAACTACTCACAGTTATAGGATACAGAATTACTGCAAAGGTTACTGCTCAATTTGAAGCCACTTTAAAAATGTATGATGGTAGAGTTCGCGATTTGGAAACAAAATTATATAATGCGAATACGAAAATCGAAGAACTAGAACAGTATTCCAGACGATATAACTTGAGAATTTTCGGTATTGATGAAGAAGATAAGGAAGACACTCATATGAAGATAATGGAGTTATGTGAAAAACAATTGAATAACGGTATTTTGAGAGCCACTATTTTTTGGTATGCATTTTTCTATTTTGCACTTTGAAGAATTCGGAAAGGGTTCATTTTGACGTTGGAGAAGCTGCCATGGTAACAATGAAGAGGTCAATGCAATTTGAGAGATTCAAAAGTTACTTTACATATTTTCACTGTAGTAATCATTAACACAAACTTTTGTTGCTGTGAAAGTGAGGTTAATATAAATTGTCACTTATAATACCATGAGTAGTATTCGAACTGAAACCATTTTTTCAAAATTTGTTTATCCTGAAATTGAGTTGTACCTTTTCATTTAATAAATAAGTGTTGTTGTTAGTATATGTTGTAACTTTTAATTACTTCAAAAAGTTGTTGATTAAAACCACTGGTAAAAATTGTCGATTATTTTCACTAGTGAAAATTGTCAATATAGTTTATTTTTGTTGACTCAAAGACGTCAAATCTTGTATTTTTATTGGTCAGTTTTTTACAGATGACAAGTGAGTTGACTAGTCAGTCCAACACGCAAATATTATTCATATTTTTCATTATTTACCAGCAAACCAAAAGTTTTATCTATTGTCGCGATTAGATATCTAATCGGCATTTTAATTCCATTACTTCTAACTCTGAAAATATAAAAAAGCTCATTTAAGCCACCACTTCTAATCAATGCGCCTCCAAAAACTGCCCAACGTCGCTCCAACCCGACCTGTAGGTGGCTCTTCTGCGCCCGACAATGAAAAGCCGAGATGTATCCGTTCCATGGTCTAGCCATGATTGACCTAGGATCTACAACATTAAATTACCTTGAATTCCACGTTGAACTAAAATTCAGAACCTGTTCGGGCTTTTATGCAGTCGCGTGCTGAAAGTGCGTGGACGCGTTCTGGTGGCGCTTGTACGTTTTGTTTATTTGTGTGCAGGAGAACCAAGTTCGAAAAACAGTAAGAAAAGCTGATTTTGTTATCATACTTAAGTCAGATTTGCAAACCGCAGGCTAATCGCGCTTTGTTACGTAATCGCTGACGCTTTGAGCCTGAGGGCGTTCTTGGTTAAGTTGCTGACTTCTTGGAAGTGGGCTGTTTTTTCGTTTTCTAACCCATATTTCACTCTTGGTTGTTTCAAACCTGGTTTTTGAAATAGCCCCAATCATATAATTTATTATTGACTTTTTACATAACTATAGATAGGGTTGTGATGTTTAACTACTTAAGATGGTGTTTTCGTCAATTCTAACTTTAGATATTTCGAAATTTTGCTGCAAGGTTAGTATTTTACTTTTTTATTGTATTTTTGCACATAATTATACCTAAAAGAGCTGCTGATCAATAATGTATTTACTAACATTTCTCAAATCTATCTTTCTATATTGAAAATGATCAACGGTTTACAAGCGATACTGTTTGACTTAAAACCCTCTGATAAAAGAACTGATTTTAATTCACATTATAACTTAATTACACAGGGTGTTTCAAAATTGCACAAAACAAATATAAGGGCGTTATTCTGCATCAAAATATAAGAGAAAAACTCTAATAAACATATGTTCTAAAATCATTCATTTCAAAGATATTCTTGATTAAAGAATTAAAACGTTTAGATTTAGTAGGCTGGTGTTTTGTTTTCATTATCTGTATGTTTTACTTACAACTGTCAAAATTATTATGAATGACTCAGAAGAAAGATATTACTTCGAACAGTTACTATAAATTTTACTTTAAAAAAACTTAAAATAATTTATTTTGGAACGCATGCTTATTATTTTTCTACTTTATTTACTATAGAACAACGCCCACATACTGTATATAAACAAAAAACATGTGTTGGAACAAAACACCAATCCACGTTTGAAAAACGCATTGCTATCTTTAATTCTTTGATCAAGGATATCTTTGAAATTAATGATTTTAGGATATATGTTTATCAGAGTTTATTTCTTATTTTTTTATGCAGAATAACTATATTTTTTAATTGCAGTTTTGAAACACCCTGTAGAATATAGTCAGTTACTGCAGTTAATTATGAAACAAGTTGTCAAATATTGCAGAATTGTCAGCAACAATTGTAAATATTTGGTTTCAAACGTGAAATTGCTATGGTTTGTATTTGTATAGATCACGGCCTGCTAAATTGTGTGACAAACGTAAAAGTGACGGACGTGGTTGTTTAACCACGATGACATTTAAATGGCAGCGGCTGTCAAGATAAATACGTGTTTTAAAAATGATTTTTTCTACTCCCGCATGTAATAGTATATTAAAGTATGAGTGGATAACAAGGTCTTTAAGACACGCGCGAGTTTTCGAGCACGACGGCGTAGCCGGAGTGCTCGAAATAGAGCAAGTGTTTTAAAGACCAGTTATCCACGAATACTTTACGTTATTTTTTATTATACCTCCAATACTGGAAATAAATTACGCACTAAAAACTTAGAAATAAATTTTGTCGTGATAAATCGAGAGGGCATAATAACATTGCTACTATAGTTACGAGAATTATTTACATTTTTGTCGCGTCCATGTCCGCTGTTGCATTCAGTCGTTTCCTTGACAACCTTTAAAGCTCGGCGAGCTTTAATCGCCTGTATTCGCACGCTCAGGCGTGCTTTAAACGGCGATTCTGATGCAGGTATAATAAAAAATTATGTTTTCTTCACAATCCACAGAATGGATAAGTAGGCAATTGTAGTTAACTAAAGCTAAACGAATATGATTTTATATCCACACACGGGGAAATATGAAATACACCAATCACAAACCACGTTAGTCGTGATTACCTAGGCAACTTTCATTTATTTTTGTTATGTGCACGCCTTGCTGAATGGTGTGTGGCAAACGTGATTTTGTTGCAGGATATCTTATTAAATCAACGTTGAATATTTTTTTGACTTTTCCATTTTTTTCCATTAATAGGTAGTAGAAAAAATACACTGTACAACTCGAGTTTTTTACTCCCATATGTAAACATTCCATTTTCTTCGCAATCCATAGAATGGATAAATAGGCAATTGTAGCTAACTGAACGAATATTATTTCATATTCACACACGGGAGGATATGAAATCGACCAATCATAAACCACGTTAGTCGTGGTTACTTAGACAACTTTCATTTATTGTTTGCTTCGTTGTGGGCACGACCTGCTGAATTGTGTGTGGCAAACGTGTGTAACGTTTGTCAAATAATTCAGCAGGCCGTGGTTATGGGCAAGGTAAAATGTCAATAATAGTTAAAAATGAGTGATTCTAGTGACGAATCGATTAACGGTACTCGGCCAGATATTCGTTCAGCAGCTAATAAAACGTACGACACGTTATTACC